>VBVQ01000256.1:0-13921 GCA_011636635.1 Tetramorium simillimum | reverse complement strand
CCCCCGCTCGGCGGGGTCGCGATCCCACGGAGACGACGACGTAGGGCCCTCCTTGATCACCTCGGCTGTCCTCAGGCACGCGCGCGTTGAAACCTCGTCCCGTACCAAAGTACCTGGGACGCGCGCGCGACCGTGATCGAGATCGCGCGTCAACGAACGACGTCGCCGTCGGCCCGCCGCGACGCAACGCAACGTAGCACCAAGAGTCGCGCACGCGAACGCAGCGCGACGGTCTCTCGGGTCGCGCGCGGGGGTTTTTTTTCTTTCTCCCTTTTTTCTCTCTGTGTGTGTGTGTGTGTCTCTCTCTTCTTCGCGACGCGCGCGTAAAATCCGCCGGGTACGTGGCCGCCGGATGTATTCCAGCGAGAGGCGACGGACGGGACTCTCTCGCCACGACACGACACCACTACAACACGCTCGGGCTCGCTCGCTCGCTCGCGCGCGCGAGACACCTCTCCTCCTCCTCGCTCTATCCTCTTCCTACTCCGCGTGTGCTCGCGCGCTCCGTCTCTCACGGGCCGCGCGCGCGGGTTCACGCCTAGCCAACCGAACAGACGATCGTGTCTATCTTGTAAAGGTCATGTGTACACCGAGCTCCGCAGTTGTAAACAAGATGTACGCAGGCGCCGAGCGCGAGCGCGCGGCGATGGCGGCGACTCTCCGCCGCAGATATATGCGCGATACGCGATTGTAAATACGAGCGCCAGCGCGCGCCCGCTCGGCGCCTGCGTGCGTGTGTGTATGAGCGCGGCGTCGTGTTTACCACGTCGCGCGCGCAGTGGCGTAACTGTCGTGTCAACGGACGGACGGACGCCGCAATGCGGAAGAACCTTGCGGCGGATCCGATCTCCAGGAGTTGACGCCCGCGCGAGCGCCTCTTTCTGTCTCTCTTGAGGATGATTTGATTCTTCTCGGTTTTTGGGGGCTGTTTAACGTGCCAGCTGCTAAACTGCAGCGCACCGGCTGTTGTACGACTGTTTTACCTGGGTTTCTCTTTTCCCAGGCGGTCTCTATTTGATATCTTTCAATTGCAGTAATTAATAACCTCAAATAACCTTTTCTGTCACTTTGAAGACTTTCCGTGAGATCTCCACAATTTTCTTACCTGTTCTTCTATATCATACTTTTATATCATGTAGGGGACTTCCAGTTCTGAAGGATGATTTAATGTACCGTCGAGGTTAGGATTCAACCGGCGGCGCGTTGAGAATCAAAATCGGACGACACGTCAGAAGCTAGACGCACGGTCCGTGTATCACGGGGATTGTATGGAGTAGGACGAAGTGATTAGCGCGATTGCGCATTCGTACCCATTTGGAGCACAATTTTAATTGTCTCGGCTTTTCAAGCGTGTTGGTTGTTTACGGGATTAAGGGCTACGTTCCAAAATTTTACCCCGAATAACGGAGTTAACTCTACCGCCGTTCCAAAACACGAAGTAACTGAATTTTCTTTTTTCTTTTAAATATAGAGTGCATCTTTTTATAACGCATTTTTAAATAAATCATGTTTTTTCAACTTTTTATTCAAAACTGAATATCTTGGGTTCTAATTGATATACCTATCGTAAAAATTTTATAGCCAGTTAAACGCTCAAAAAAATTGTTTATAAATATTCATTAGGTACGCTCGACTTTGCGTTGCGATAATTGAATGCTACGGATAAGCGCAGCCGGATATTTCAGTGTTTTTCAATCCTTCCCGAGATGGAACAAGTGGATCATGAATGAATTTGTAAACCAAGTATCCGTTATGTGATAAATTTGTTCAATTTGTTAGCATGTGAAAATTTTACTTTTCGGCGAAAATCACATGCTAGTAGAGAAACAACTGTAAACTAATATAATTTAATTAAAGTTTGGAAATTTAGTTTTTTCCGTTTCTATCTCGAGAAAGAGAATCGTTATACTTTAGCGGACTTCGATTAACATGCGTATATGTATGTATGTGTGTGAGAACAATAAATTAAAATACGAAAGTCAATCTCAGAAGGATTATAGTTACAAGTTCAAAAAAAGCTTCAAGTAGTGAAATTCTTCCCTCAGTGGAATAGAAAAATTGTGATCTGGTTCATTTTTTATTTTAATTTTTTCAGGCCAAGGTTTTGCTGAAGTTTTAGGAACATGTCAGAATTACAATCTTATATTTTATATATAAATACTACATATATAAAATATGACAAATTAAACAATATTTCAACACATTACATTGTCGTATAAACTTCTTAATCTGTATCTATTATAAAAAAAATAAAATATTTTTCTAAATTGTGAAAAAATTATCGCTCATTTTGTATACTATTTTCAGTGGCACAATTTTACCCGTATAATTATGACTAACAGCAATAAAAATAATTTTCTTATAGTTTCTAGTTTATTTAAAGCTTAAATTCTTAAATCTTTTACTCGCATGAAATATAAAATACATCATTCATAGCTCAAAACTTTTTTATCTTTGCACTTATTTTTGTCTAAAAGATGTCTAGAATGTTATCAATCTTTAATTATTAATTATCGAAGAGAACAATACAAATCATGATATATTGGATAAAATCTTAGAATTTATATGCTGGAAGGATCATAGCTGATCATTTCAAATATGTATCTATCCTTGTTCGTAGTTTTATACGTGATACGTATACATTGATTATATTGTGTGTTAGTTAAGAAATTAAAATCAGAAAATTGAAATTAAAATCAGAAATGTTTAAAGAACGTCTTAAAAGAACTTTTGCCGTTAAAACATACTTGACGGGAAACACTACCGCGTCTCTTGATAAGACACTATTGTATTTTATAACGTCAATAAATCTTAGAAAAATATATTTCTACATATTATTTACTTTCCAAATAATTTTAATTATCTCAATATTAATAATTATGTAATTAGATAATTATATAGATTTCGAACAAATAAGAATAGGTAGGTGTTGGAGATACTAGCGTTACATTATTCCATTATACATGTTCTAAGAATAAACTAATACTCCACACAATTATGTTTAAAAAATAACGCGAGGTAATGCCGGTTTACACCAAGTAATTTTTTGTTTACTGAGGTTGGTTTATAACAGATGAAATGGAGAATGATTGAAAAATTCATACTAAAGCAAATAAAGGGCGCTGTTTAGAAAATGTACAAGTTATTAAGTAGGCTAACAATTACTTTAAAACGTGAACATTAGTTTTTTTTTCTCTAAATATACAAAAATTGTTAATATTACATAACAATTGGTCGTAGACAATAGTTTCATTGAAAAATTTTGCAAGGTTTTCTTTTTCTGAAAACTACATACATACATGTATGTATGTATGTATGTATGTGAACACATTTAATATATAATTACATTCTATTACCTTCTTAACCAATAGATTATAAATATATACGTATATTATTTATACATATATCCTAGCACCCTATACGTACAAATATCTTAAGAAAAAATAATTATAATTGAATGTGAATATTAAAAATTAAATATTGACTAAATTGTAATATTGACATTCATTTTCATCTTATAAAAAATATTCTTCATAATAATAATATAAAAGGTCCGGTAAAGATTTAATCAATGCTCGTGAACTGGTAGAGCGGACTAAACTAAGTTGAAAAGTCCTGTATCATTTTTCAATTTTCACAATAGTTAACGAGTTATTATTAAAAATTGTCGATTTTTAATAATTAATAACTCGTTAATTATTGCGATTAATACATGCGCGTAGAAATGCTTACATACAAGCGGTGCGAGGCATTGGAAGTTTTGAGCAATCATTACCCTCCGATCTTTTTACCGTTTGTAAAAAAAAAAACTCACGATATGCCTAACGACGTTGAACGGTCGTACAACTCACCACAGGCTTACATTCGGCGGTAGGCCAGGCCAAATTGGTGATATTTAATAACTCGTTAATTATTGCGAAAATTGAAAAATGATACAGAACTTTTCAACTCAATTTAATCCACTTTACCTGCTCAGGAGCGTTGATTCTTTACCGGATCTTTACCGAACAACCTGTATAATAATCTATTAGATTTTTCTTATATCGAACATGTTCAACTGTGCTAACACAAATTTTGAGAATTATATTAAAGACGCAATATTTATTTGATTATAAAATAATACTATTTAATAATAGTAATAAGTCATTATTATAAAATACACGTTTTATTGCCTGAAAATAAAAAAAAACAAAATACTGAAAATATTAAAACAGTAAAACAAATCAATTGCTCTTTTGCAGACACAGGCTATTCGTTTTGACCATCTTTATTTGGACAAGTTTTATTTCCTAATAATATTGGTTTCAATAATTTTGCAAAATTTTAATAAAAGTATGAAAATAAGAAAATAAGTCTCAAACTCCTCTTAATGCCATGTAAATTATAATTAATACAAAAATCTAAATATTTTCAAATACATGAAGCAGTTGTTTTTCTGCAGCAAAAAGAAAGATCTCAACTGTATATGTATATATATAGTTAACAAGATGAAACCTTATTTGAAAATAACAAACTTGCATTGACATTTACCAGAGTACTATAGTAACTCTTACTTTTAGGTTAATATAAATGCAAGTATCAACTATATAACATAAATTAAATATGGAAGAGACATTTCAAGTGCTTTGTTTATCACATAGTATACTTGGTAGTCTCTTATCTCTCTTTATATCTCAGACTACTTAAATCTATATATACATACGTATATATACCAGTATAATACTAAGATTGGTCATTCATAATTAATCGAACGGCATCGATTTCTGCAGAAACACAATCAAGCCGTGTCATCATCGATCATACTGTGATATTCAGTTTTTGTAAAATATTCGATTCTAACGGCATAGTTGTTCATTATTTAAAAGAAAAAATAGAAGAAAATCAGAAGGGGTGTGAGACAAAATAACATCGGATAACAGTGAAGAAGTTACAAATAGAATAAAGTATCTGAAAGGGATTGGTGTGGTTCAGACATAAGATTTTGACCAACCAGGTACACAAGTTTGTGCGCGTATTGGCAAGGCGCAGGTACTCTAATTGTACCGGGCCAATTGTAATATAAATGGCAAAGCTTATATGTGAGTCGTTGCATATGGTCCGTTTCTATGTTGGAGGAATCATGAATAACGATGTAATGAGTGGGAGTTACTGTACCCTGTCGCGCATTTTGCGGCACGAGGAAGAAGTCGTAATAATTTCGTCTCGTTACGCAAGAATCAACAACAGTTCCTGGTGAAGGATTTTCTAAACCTCCTCTCTGCGAATTGAAACAATTGTCAATTAAAAATATCTCATAACCGTATCATACAGATTCTAGCGCAATACTCACCCCTTTAACGAATAGCCGCGTATTGATACGTTTTTGCACGATAATTACACTGAGTTGCGGTTTGTAATTTGGTGCAATGCGATTAAACGTCGCCAATAGTTGTTTTACTTCATACCTTTCGACGTAATCTAAGTCTCCATCACCAACTCCATCACGATATATAATTATACGGTCTGGATTACACCCATTATGCTGCCGACATAACATTATCATAAATCATTAAAAAAAATTCTTTGGAAAATGCATTAATTACCTTGTGATATGCATTAATAGCTGAAGTAAAGCACACTTGTAGCATATCCACCAATTCTTGCTTGGAAGCCTGCATACAAATTCTACTATGCCACTTGGTTAATTGAGTATCTAATGAAGCGACAAATCCTGCAACACTTTTTTTTGGACCTGCTCCAGTACCGGCGTGATAAACGTCTATACCACACACCATTGCGTTTTTCTGTTGTGTAATAATAGAATTTATTGAATAAGAAAACGTGAATGTATACATAAAAATATATGATAAAATATAAGTTTTCTAGTTACCAATGGCATAGTTACGGTCCAAAGTGCTCCTCCTAGTTTGCAATTTAATTGAAGTGCTATCTTTTCTGTGACACTTTTCAATTTAGGAGGTTTGGAAATCGTTTTCGAGATGATGACTTGTGACGCTATAGGTTTCTGTACACAGCATAACCTGTAAATGTAACAAAATTGTAAAAAAATATACCTTTCCAGACTTTACCTTCATTTATTGTTACATACACGAATAAATTTTTTCAATATGTATAATGCTTGATATGTCCAAGACATTAATATACTTGTACAAATATATTGTTATACAGTATATTCATGTACAAGACAAAGTAATAAAATTAAAGCATAAAAAAAGAAATTATCTTACTTCTTTATTGCAGAATAGCGATCAGTGCGGTTGGTCGGAAAGACGACGACTATTAATTCGATGTCAGTGTTTATGCTACTTTGAATTTCTCGCAGATATGTCTCAGTCTTATCATCCCTTAACATAATCTTTCGTGGCGTTTGAATTTGCATACGAATCGCTCTTCCAACCGATTCCAAAATTTGTAAGAAATCTTTCACGCAAGTTTCATCCCTTGAGACGTACAAAATATGCCATCTGCTTAAATTAGGCTAAAACACGAAAGAAACATGTGATGTAACAAATATTTTTTACAAGATCCATTCATTATTCAGTATACTTACAGTACGTAACACAGGATTTTTTACGGCAGCATTGCCCCAATCTGCAGGTTTATCATTCGACTGATATGTTCTGTCACTCCCAAACTTTATTACTTCAGGACCGAGACGTCTTGCAGTAAATCGAACTAAATCATTGTTCACGCACAAACCCCATTCTGATAGTAGCTCTCGAGTTACCTCATTTTTTTCTATCTCTTGTATAAATTGCCTTATCACATCTCGACGTTGTTCAGGCGACATTTTTGTCACCTCGCTCAAGTCTTTCATTATAGTATAATTATTGCGAATATTATCGGTAAGACCTGCTGCATAGCTCAATTCCGGCACCAGAAGAATTTTTTGTTCCTCCTTCTATTGTGTTCAAACGATTTTTTTGGTGGCAATAACGAATTTCAAGTGACATAGTCAACAGTACTGTATCAATAATAATATGCATGAATATCATGAAACCACGAACCTCGCCAGTTGTTGTTCTAATTGTAGCGCGGTGCACTAAAAGCGGTTGGTCTAGGTCTTTAATCTCAATATTCCAATGCGACTTGTAATAATCGACCAAAGTTATTGTTTGATCGCCTTTCTTGAATGCATATCTTGGTGTCTTATCCCAATCGATGTCGTCTATACGGTATGTCTTATTGTTATATCGCGTTAATACACTTGTACCAAGTATCTCATTTAGTACAGCATCTTTGTAATTATGTGCTCCTTTACGAAAAATTTCTCCTCTGCAAGATAATTACACAAAATTAATTTAATCAACTGTAAATCGTTCAGTCGTAATTTTATTACACAATCTAATGCTAAAAACGTATCTTACATTAAATCTCGTACAGTTTCTGTTCGCATTACTCGATGTTTAGCATCTAAACACAATTTTAAACCACCCTCGTATTCATTTACAGCAGTCACGTAACCAGGCCACACTTCTAACCGATGTTGATGCATGACATGCGCGGATTTTGGATTAAAATTTTGTCGACCAATACGAACTAAACTAAGTGCACGCATTATACGATTGAACAAAATATTGAAAAATTGAACATTTTCACTCATCGATTGCTTCTTTTTGAAAATGATTGTAAGAGTTACTCTCGAGCCATCCATTGGATGTTCCGATGTATAGCGAGAAACCTAAAAATTTGATAATTATTCAACAAACAATATTATATAACATACATTGTATTAACAAAGAGCTTAAACTCACGTCTTGTGGCAATTTTATTGGTAAATAAAGCAACGTTCCATCAAATGTTTTTGTTCGTCCTAAATTGGCAGAATGTTGATTAAGTAGTTTGCGACGTAAACCTGTTGAATCTATGTCTGGCGAAAACTTAACTTCGTACTGAAATAGACCTTTTCCAGTTTCTATTTTCAGATCTACATAATTGGCGAACATTTCTACTCTACAAAGGAAAACAATCTTTATCAATAATTGTTATTAAATTATAATATATCCCTCTCTCTCTCTCTCTTTCTCGACATACGCGTGATTTGTTTTTATGCTATTAAAAACAAATAAAGACGTCACGTATTTTTTAATTTATCTACATTATGTAATTTATTTTTGACTAACCCAAATTTTTGTTAAAAAGATTATCTAAGTAGAGCAAGAAAGGGATGTTCATTCTTAAAATTATAAATTTTGAATTACTTTGTTCCACTTTTGCCTTGTCGACATATCGGTGCAACATCAGCAGAAGATTGCAAGTCCTCCGAGGGCGGATTATCATAGACGGAAATGTCAGCCAATTTTCCTAAGACTCCCGCAGAATCCTTTTCGATACTTTCTTGCACAGAACTTGTACCTGGTTTGCTGGAATTAAAAAGAACGTTGTACATGACTTCTTAAACAGTTGTATACGTAATTCAGAGATTGCAAAATTTGCAACTCACCCAATTTTCTTTATTAAACCTGAGAGAGAGCCTCGACCGTGTCCTATTGCTGATGAAGACGATTCTCTAGATTCAGATTCACTGCTACTCATTGATTTTAATAAAGAAACTAATTGCGCACGTCCGCGACCTCCACCTCCGCTACTTGTACTTGCTGTGCTTTGAGACACATATCCTTCAGACGATTTTGTTGTCTGATCAGTCGACGAAACGTTAGGTGTTTCTACAGAATGGGACATCGTTTGATCACGGCTTTCTTGTGCTTTCTGTTTCATCATCTCTAACAGGAAGGAACCGCGTCCTTTCCCCCTATTAGGATCCATTTTGAAGAGGATGTGTTCTACAATTTATATAACAGATACCAAATAATCTTTACTGGAATATCAATATTACAAATACTTAGAAATTCAATTACTTTACTTATTATATAAATGTTCGCAACATTTTAAGTATAAATAGAAAAATAGGTATATATTAATCCCTATTTAGAAAATAAAACAATGTCGCGCCACTTTAAACATTTAAATATATGAATATAAATTATGTTCACGTATCTTTATTCTTCTTCATAATTTAAAATAAGTTAGTCATTTTGTTTGCAGATAAATGTTTTAATAGCAATAACTTTAATGTTTCATGTGCAATACCTCTTTTGTCACGATTATGTAATATGCTAAAATTTAAAATATAGGCTACGGTCCACTTGATGCTTCTTCATAGGGTTCTTTTTCTTCTGGCTTTGTTAAAAGGGAAGGCGCTTTGCAGTACTTCTAACATTAAGTGGACCGCGCCCATAAAGATTCAACAAAGGTAGAATATCAGCAACTTGTGTGCAGTATACATATGCGCGCATGCATGTACGTGCATGTTATGTGTGTATGTATGTATCGCGATCTTTCATTTTAAGATTTTGAAGCTTCAAATGTCTTTTTCTGTTGTCTTCCTAGATCTAGGTAATAAACATGTTTTCTCATATAACATCATAAATTTTGATAGACCCTTACATTGCCTTTACATCTGTTTAGTATTATGTTTCGTTATCTTTCGTTTTTTGTCAGAAATCGATTTAACCGGTGACATTTATGCTTTTCGAAGAATATACAGCCCTTTTTTATCTCTCTTGAATGTCTTAAGGACGTTCTCTACAAAACGGACATTTTATTTGTGAAAAAAAGTTTTCATATTGTGATTGTGAAAAAAGTTTTCTTAGAATGTTTTTTAAAAACTAATATATGATGCATTAAATGTCCGTTTTGTAGAGACCACTTATATGGATCCCATTAAAAATTGAAATTTTGAGGTCGAATATCTCAAATTTTAACCCCATGAATGTTGCGCTTTCGGCCACGTATAGAAAACCTTTAAATTGATGTATGGTGTAAATTTCAAGGACATTCTAAGAAAAGTGATTTTTTGAGAGAACGTTCTTTAGGGGTATGACCACAGTAGCGGGCCTAAAAATATCAATAAATTTAACAATTTTTTTCAGTATAAAAAACAATTTAATATAAAATCGAATTAAAGCACTGTATGCGACATATCTTAAAGTACTTAAAAAAAATTTCTTTTGTATTTTTTCGATCCAAATGACGACGCTACCGTTGACGGAATCTAATACTTTTTTTTCCCCCGGAGGTGCTTCGGGGCCTGACATTTAGCGTCCACATATTTTGACTTAAAACAAAAAAATTTTCTTTTTAATCTACATTATTAAAATGCCTAGAGAAGTACGTAATTTTAAAAAATATTGATTTTTTTCAGAAATGATAGGCATTAGACGTCACAGTTGCAGTTTTTGCTAAAAAAATTTTCATGAAAAACTGTTTATAAAATAAAAAGTTAATGTATCGAAAAACCGAGAATTGATAAATAGCTATATGGTTCCTGATCGATCATTTTTTAATAATACATTTATAGAATTATATGTTCGTTTACTAAGAACAATTCTTTGAACATTTTTCAGCAAAATCTTCAGAACAACGAAAGAAAGAATTTCCAGTGTATTTAATATATAATAAAATCAGAGAGATGACAAACAAAAATTTTTTATTTTTATATAAAAACGCAAGAAAAAAAACTTCATCTAATCTTTAAAATTTAAATTTCACTATATCGTAATATCGTAGATTCTAAAACTTAATATTTTCAAAATTTTGTAAAAATTTTTCTTTTATTCTTTATAGTGTTCTAATAAAAGGCATTTATAAACAAGAGACACGAATGATAACTTATCTCATCGTTGTTGATTTAACGTTAAATACAGATGAAATTTTTTACCATATTACTGCTCAACTGTGTAAACCCTAGAGCACACGATGCTTTTTTGCCTGCTGGATTGCTTGTTCGTACTAGGGATGTTCAATTCTAAATCAATTTTCTAAAAAATCGATTTTATGTAAAAGAAAAATCAATTTTTAAATCTATTATTAAAGATTCGATTTTGAGACAAATCGATTATTTTAAAGAGAAATCGATTTTCGATTTTTTAATAAGAAATCTATTTGTATTGCTTGAAAATTTTGTACATACTTAAAAAAGATGGATATACATTCAAGCGTTAGAAAGAGAAAAAGCAAAGATTCTAATTTCAAGCAACACGAATAGAGTGCGTTCAGAAGATGCATGCAACAGTAGAGCAATCGCAATCGCAATCGCAATCGCAGACCCAATCGCCACTTGCTAGTATGATTCGAACATAAGCTGCGTTTGAAAACTCACTCGGATGCACACACTGCACACAAACTTTTCATCTTTGTTACTGAAAATTAAACAAAAACAAAACGACGATGATATGCACCCGAAGTTTTCAAACGCAACCCTACAAATGTAAGCTTAAGCCATAAGAAATTGAACAATCACACATACTAAAAAATATATTGCTTACTATGAGTGAGAGTTTCAAAATCAGAATCTTAATTCATGGTTTTGTTGTTTTTGAAATTATATTCTTACGATATAAATATTATTTTTTAACTAATATTAAATCGATTTTTGATAACTCGATCTTTTGAATCCGATTTTTTAAGCAAATTGATTTTAATCAATCCTATTCACAATTGATTCAGAAATCGATTTTATCGTAAAAATCGAACATCCCTAGTTCGTACCTATGCTACGCGATCTGATTGGTTTTTATTGGTTCTTACAATCATGAGAGCCAATCTGGACGCATAGCACAGGCGCGAGCAAGCAATTCGGCAGGTAGAAAAGCATCCTGTGCTCTAGGTTTAACTTGCTGAAAAACGCCCAAAAATGTATTCGACTTTACCTGTGTAACCTTTAGATTTTCTCTTTTAAAAAAAGGAAAAAAAAAGATTTCTAAAATTCTTCCGAAAATATATCGAATTTTCTTACAGAACTTTCTTACAGTTCTTTCTATAGCGAGCATATAGCAAATATATGGTTCAAATGTAAACGAGAATATATATTTACTCTCCCGGCTTAATCTGTGTCACGTAACGCGTTCAGACAGGCTTCGTCTTGCACAATTCAACCCATAAAATTATCACAAAGTCAGACGTTGTCACAATAACTAAATGAGCAATACCGAGTAGTGCTGTGCAAAGAATAGCTATCAACTTTCTCATGAAGGGGTCAATTCTTCTCAAACTTTAATCAGACTTCAAGCACAATTTAGCAATGAATCATAGATAAGAGTGTACGATTGAACAAAATCATTTCAAGTAGGGACAAACCGTATGGAAAATGAGCCTCACTCTTTGAAACTATGCAAAATATGATTTGACAAGCTATCTAAAACCTTTGATTTAGAAATCAAAGAAACTTCCAGAACGATGAAACAAGTAAACGCATATGAAGGGAATTATATTGAAAAGTAGTATGTGAAACTTTCCATAATGTTATACATAATATGTATAGAAATATAATCCTATTTATATTTGAACCATTCCTGTATCTTCGATTCACGTTCAAACTACTGGAATATTTGTTGCCAAGTGAATACCACATGTACAAGTGTCGCCTGAATGAAGTTTGATCAAGAGACACTATTCTACTCATTCAAAAAAACTTTATTAAAAAACCGTTATATAATTTGTCAGCAGATCAAGATATCGAACGCAACCGACACTAGCAAACCGCAAGATAAAATTTGACCGATAACGCCATGAATATATTCCTACGTTTCCCTTGACCCGCGAGAGAGGTCTAAGAACGAATTATTGTCGAGCAGTGTACATAACATAAGAAGGAATGAGAATAATGCTGAAAAATTGAAAAGTTGCGAACTTTTTATTGTAAATTATCGTAGATAACTGTTAATTTAAAGAATATAATTATATCAGATATCACAATATTTATATTTTTCTAAATTTAGTAATAACCCAAACAACACAAGATCTCCAAAAGATATCCTACATAGGGACCTTCTTAGAATGTTTTTGAGATGACTTTGGAAGATTTGTGGTATCTGGGAATAGTTTTAGGGTGCGTTCGGGGAGACGCTATCAGCATCACTCTATCTTCATTGCTCACTGAAAATAGAACAAAGACAGACTGATGCTGATAGCGCTAATAAGCGTCTCCCCGAACGCACCATTAATGTTATATACAATTCACATATTTGAAGTTTCATGAATATTTCTGATAAATTGGCAAACATTTCTCGAACATTACCTAGAACAGTTTTCAAATGTCTGCATAAAAACAATGGTCGCATTCGGTGCACATGACGTGATACTTTATAATAAAAGAAATAACTTTTTCCTTTAGCAAAATTCCGTCCGACAAGTAGTCTTCACAGGCGAGCATGTTGAATTTAACGAATAAGCGGTTTTATCCATGTGATATTGAGGTGAATTATTAATTTTCAACATAAGAATTACATAATCATGCGCAATTGTGTGCAATATTTAAAATAATGAGACGCTTAGCTCGTAAAGGTTATTACTATTTACATATGTCTTTATTTTCAAACGAACAAGTGAGTGAGAAGCGCGCGATGGCCCTGAATACCACATGGATATGAGTGCTTATTCATTAATTTCAACACGCTCGCCTGCGAAAACTACTGTCAGACGGAATTTTGCTTAAGTTGTTTCTTTTATCATAAAGTATCACATCATCTATAAACAGAATCTGAAACGAACTTTGTATTTTACTAACTTTCTGTTCATAAGTAACAAAAAAAAAACTTATAAATAAAAATCAGCAAAGGCATTCTTTTCGAATTAGAAACATTAAAAATTGAATATGGGAAGTTAATGCGGAATAATTTATTAGAACTTTTACTCATTTGGATCAACCCTTTCAAGATCTTTTTCATATAACATATCAACATGGAAAGAACAGGATTTCCTGCTCTTATCTTTCCATGTTGATATGTTACACTGGAAAAAAAAATAGATTTAAGAAAATATTTTTTCACATTGTTCCAATAGTGCTATTTACTTAATATAAACACATATTTATTTAGAATTAGATATCTGAAAAATACTTTAGTTAATTTAAGTAAAGATA
>VBVQ01000255.1:18496-73230 GCA_011636635.1 Tetramorium simillimum | reverse complement strand
ATATTTATATATTATATAAATTTAAAATTCAAATTATAATTTAATATAATTAAATAATATTGAACAATTTTAATGTAAAACTTTTGATTCTATACAAGTAGAATGATAAATACTATTTCATCTTTTATTCAGTATATTAATGTCATATAAATGTGTACGACGAGTACTAATTTCAAAGTTGAGTTTATTCGATGTACAAGCACTTGACCAATTTTTGTGTCTCTTGACCGAGATAGTATCGACGGATCCAGGGCTTAGTACATTCGAGCAATATTTTTTTCCTCGCGATTGCATTTAATAGCCCTCCATTAGAGCATCAATGCATCTCGAAAAATCACAAACGTTTCATACGCAGAACACTGCTCGGAAAGAGACGTTTATTATTGCGACTGTAACGTCAATTTAATTTCGCCATTCAATAGTCATTCAATATTCTCTTTTTCGTACGACTGTTCAGCCTTTCGGCGCATCAATTTCTAGATACGCCGTGAAAGTACAAAGCGACATTAAATAATTTATGATTTTTGTCAAATGTTAATTAAATTTATCGTGTTCGAAAAATTTCATAGATAAAAGCTAATAAAAAATGATAATGTATTGAATAATTTGAGCTGCAATGTATACCTTTGTATAATTTTCAATCAACAGTATGATAAAGTCGAACGTAGATGACATTTCTTAACCGACGACTTTAAACAAACTTTCAAAACTGTTCGTGTTTTATTTATAATCGGCATGTATTATTCAAGCGTAAGTAACAATATATCGATTGTAATTCGATTCCTGACTTGTCGTGCACAGTTAACTTCTGATTTGTGGCCTACAACTTTCGACGGAACATGATTGGATTCTCTCCGCGTTGATATAAATCGTAAATCCTAGAAACGAATTTTCGCAGTGGCGGATTCTCGATGGTGGAAAACTTCCGACTCGATAACTCGTTGACGATCGTTCCCCGATAAAGAAAAATCGCCCCGTCAACTCGCCGCGAAGCTCCGGCTTTCTCGTCGAGTTTACTGCTTATCCCCGCAATCGAAATTTTTACAAAGCACGCACGATCACCTCTAAGCTCGCAATAGAATAGTATCCGCCGGTTTTTATCGATATTCCAAGCAAAACGGTGGTGTCTAAAAATTGTTCAGAAAATATCGGATCGTTTAACGGCGCGGTGTTTTTATCGCCATCGAAATTGGCTAAGCGTTGAGGGCATTAATTACTTACAAACACCTGCGGACCACGCGGTTTTTAATTATCATAGTTAACAACGTTTTGAGCAAGTTTCGTGTCGAAAATTTGATATACTGTATTTTCGAGGCCGAATGTGAACTATGAATGCACAAACGATACTCGTGGCGCATATACAATGATTTTTCTTCTCAATTTTTTTTCAACTCAATATATTAAACTAAAAAATAATAAAGTAAAATAAAATTCTTGTATATAACATACCACTTGTTTATAAACTCTTTAACACAGTAATTAGAATTTTTTTTCATTGATCATTGTCGAAATATTTTCATAAAATTTCGTGCGTTATAATTAACACATTTTTCATTAAGAATAATGGAAATTACAATTAAATAATATATGGAAGCTATGCAATATATATCAAATAACATGTATACATACGTCTTATTTTGTTAACAAGAAGAAATGATATTATTGGCCAAAGTAAATTACTAAGTACACAGTCATTGTCGTTGATCTTAATAAAGCCCGAGGTTCAACGTGCATCCAAAATCCACACGCAGCTTCATGTACCCCATCCCCAATTGTTTACATAGGCAGCCGGAGAACCTCCTTATAGCTCCTAGTTTCGGCAGTGCTGATAGCTCACCGAATATCCTATCTCCTTGGAGGGACGCAGAGTGCTTATGAAGCGTGGAGAAAGGTTCAGAAACAGAAAGCTGACAAACAAGAGGATGTTAAAGATGTTGGAAAATAAAAGGGGTGTGCTGACCGATAGAGGAGAAGATAAAGAATGAGAGAAAAAGAGATAGAAAGGAAGAGAATCGTGTGTTTTCATACAATTGAGCGAGCAAGCGAGAAACAGAGAGAGAAAGAGAGAGAGAGAGAGAGGGGAAAGGAAAAGAGATAAAGCAAAGGAGAAGAAAAAGAAGGCGAGAGAAAAACTGTTCCCTCCCTTCCCCCCTGGGACACGTTGGAGCCAAAATCTGTCGATCAAAATCGACGATGTGGCGAATTTCTGAAGTAAACTGCAGCTCCATCGGATGTACTATAAGTTACGCGAGGCAATTTTTCCAGGAGAGACAGGGCGCGAGACGAGTCAAGTCTCGCTAATGGCAGTTGGCTCCCTGTTATATCATTATCTCATACAAAAGGTTCACGTGGAAAATTACACATGTGAATATGGGACGCTGTCACGTACGGGCTTCGACTGAAACGCTGAGCAGAATTGAGCACATGATCGATTACTTAAATTTTTTTTCAATTCTTCAATTTGAAGAAAAAAAAACAAAAGCTAGGGAAAAGATTGATTCAATTCCCAGAAGAAAATTTAATTGATGCAGTTGCACGGCACATGAATAGTAGAACTAAAAGAATATAGCTGAGTTTTTATTAAAGGTACATCTTTAATGCTGACAGTGATAGCATGCATGCTATTTAATTCCGGATATGTTAAATATGATTTCTTTGTATTAATTAAATGAAAGATAAATTCAATTGATCGTTTTTGCTAATGTTAAATACCGTGTCAATTAAAAATGACGAATACGGATTTAAGGTTTTCATTATAGCCTTGTGACTGCTTTCATGTAAAAGTCAAGCAGAATTCCAGAAAGCATTTATCAAAACATTGGTTGTTTACCCATTTCTGCTTCGCTCAACGTGGCGGAAGAGGATGCTACGGGATCGCAGTGCCATTTGCTCTTGAAACTCCTAAGATCATATGTAACTTTGCGAGGTATAATAAATATGCTTTGCATATATTTACAAGCACGTCCGTAGAATTACGGCTGTAACTGCAGCAATTTTATGGAGACAGAAAGTTTTGGAAAGACAAACTCTCGATTTCCACCATGTTACAATATTAAATTTTAACTATTATTTATTTTTTATTTTTTAAGTATGAATTACAATGCATTTACTTTTTATTTTAATTGTTCCGTTAACAGGGAAATTTACTTTTCATTATTTTAGAGAAAAACTGGTGGCAAAAAATAGCGTAGGAAACGAAATGTTGAATTTTTCCAGAGATTTTATGTCAACAACTTTGTAAAATTTATATAAAGCTTCATACAAACTTCTGCTATGTAATACATAATTTCGTTAAAATTTCTTGTATGCAATGCAATTTATATATTTTTAAAATATTTTAATACGAGAAAATCAATGATGAGAAAAGAAGAAACATAATTCAAATCCGATGCTCTACGTCGAATTCCTTCAAAAATAAGCGCTTTCAAGAGAAAATCGAGAGTTCGTCATGCAATTGGTAACAGAATCGTGCATTTCCTGCCTCGTAACCATCTACTTTCCGTCCCATCCTCAACGCGACGAACTTCGATCAGTCTAAGCCACCCCTCACGAATAGAGTGTTGTCATGGCGCAAGCGTCCGGACGTTTCGTGTCGATTACGAGAGACTCACTTCCTTGCACAAACGAATTAGGCCAAAGCCAACCCTAATGGCGCGTGTTAGCGAGAAAATTGCATTTCCTTGATCACGAGGAACGACTCTAACGAAGTTCTCAGACTCGATGTGTCCATCGAACACACATTCGTTTCTTTCCCAAGAAGAGAAAGACAGACGATAATCCGTCATTGACAGTCCTTTAGATCGCCTCCTCTCGAGAGGCAATTAGCACCGGGAAAAAGGAGGCACGAGTCTTTTCCCTTCATTCCCCCACCCCCCCTTCCGACTTCTACGCGCGACACCTTTCCATCACAAGTGCATTAAAATTTCACGGATCACAAGAGCGCGGTCAGGCACACGTCGTCGAGATCCGCGCGGCCACCCCGCGTCGACAATCCCGATGACCCGGCAAGTCATAGGATCGGGCGGCGAGCCGTCGCGGGAGCAAGCGCGATCCGCTGTCATCATGTACACCTGCACGCCGCCGGGGCGCGGTGTATCGCCGCCGGGACGCGTTGAGCCGTCGCGTCGCTGACCCACGACGTCGACGTCGACGTCGTCGTCGGGACGACGCTCGCAGCCGCGATCAGCGGCCGAGTCGCCTCCGTGCCCAACTCGCTCCGACTGTTCGTCGAGGCAGGCCAGCTGGTGATCAACTCCCGCCAGCCGGGCACGCTGGTCAGATAGGCTAGAAGGAGTAGTATGAGGCACCCACCTAGGCACCCGCTGCCTCCGGCCTCGAAGGCGGCGCAGCCGCTCGTCTGGTTCTCCGTCGTCGGCCTCTGCACCTCCGGGTGTGACACCTGGTCCATCTGCCGGCTACCTGTCCACGGATCGCCCTCGGTGTCCACCGCGTTGTGCCGGACGTCCGAAGGTGCGTTGTTCACGTCCTCGTGGACCACTGGCGGCAGCGGCTTGTCCTTGTCCAGCTCGTCGTCTATTTCCACCGATGTATCCGTACCGAAGAACACAAGCTTCCACTCCTCCAGCGTGTCTGAAACAACATCACCGGTTACGTTAGCGCGATTCGAGCAACAGCTGATGATTACTTCACATCGAGTGATTGTGCGAAGTACTTTGCGAAAAGCGACTCACATAGATCTTGAAAGTGCTAGAGACAGAAAAAAAAGTTGCAGGAAAGAATTCATAAAGTGAAAAGAAAATCGAAATGATTGCCGAAACTTGAAATGCCGAAACTATTCCTCTGTATCATTCTTCTTTCTATTTAATATCTGAAAATTGTTCTGCCTCTAGTACTCTATAAATAACTGTAATCTTTGATAAACGTGTAATTTATGCAGCACTAAGATCAAATATAAAAAATATAAAAAAAAGCGTGCCAAAATTTTATCTCTTCTCTTTAAGCAAGGAATGAACTGAAAACAACGTATTTGTCCTGTAGCAGTTACGCAATAATAACTATCTACTATTGTCTTTACATTAAATACACACATGCAGACACGATTGCAATCAACTCTAGTAGATTTCAGATATGATATACGTACCATGGATTCCTGAGAATAGAAATGTAAGCTTGCAGACCTCGCAGCGCCATTTTCATGGGCGAGGTTCTGATAGAATGGAGTTCAATTTGTCTCCGTATAATATAAAAATATCAATAATACCGTATGTATAATATAACGCTAAAATGTGAAGCGTGGCGCAAACATTGTGAAACATCCGTACCAATAAGTGGTCGCAGAGCGGCAAAGTCATAATTACTGAACACACATATTATTAATTCGTTCGTTTGTTTATCGAACGTGCTTTTCACTTTCTCACAAATTATTCCGCGACCTTGCCCGCAAATATAACGTAAGACATTCTATTTTGTAAAGAGGTGAAGGTAGCGTAAAATGGAAGGTTTCACGAGATAGACGAGACGCAAGCGAGACAGCGAAAGGGGTGGCGGAGACGTCGGCGGCGCCGTCCGGGAAATTAATAAAGCGTCGCGATGCCGTGGGGAAAATTTCGTCCTAAGCTCGCTCGCGGGAACAATGTCCCCGTTGGAAAGGGTAGTGCGCGGGCGGAGGAAGGGTCGAGTCTTGATTAAATTAGAGTTAAAAATAACCGAGTAATCAGCGACGACTCTTCGCGCACATTTACTCAGCGAAATGTGTACGTCGAAATTAAATGCAAAGTACTTTGCAACGAGAGAGAGAATAGTGAAAACTCGTGGACGATTATCGTTTTTACCTGAGGTAAGATACATCTGCAAGTTTTCCTCGCGCTGCGGGCAAGACAGTAAAGCTAGCTAAATGGAAGCTAATTTTAGATATCATGTCTTCTCAGCGAGCCATTAAGAGTTCAAAAGATTATTTGAGTCTCGGCTGGTTTAAACCAGTGCCATAATCAAGATTTGCATATTAATCAAGAAATAAATTTAAAAAGTTGATTAAAATACAAACATTGCGCTTTGTTATTGATATAAATTTTAATTTTGATTTCGTTCGAAATACTCAACTTCACTATTTCTTACTTTGTTTACAATGAAGCTTGTTCATTCTTTAAGAAGTCAATTAATTTTTCTAGACATTAATACTAATCCTTGTTTACACGAAGCAGAGCAGAAAAGTTAAAACGTATACAGTTTCAGACGAAATCAGTTCCATGGGAAAAGCTAAATTTTACAGATGGAGAGTAGTGACGGGAAACTAGAAATCAAAGCGGTGGAAAAGCGGATCCAATTTGTCGTGACGGGTCTACTCTCGTGTGTGCTTTTTTGGTCGGAATCCGTAAACCACCCGTTGCCAGTGGTAATAAAGTCATCGTTAAAATGTTGCTGTTACGAGTGCACTGTAAAGTGACAGGCGTTGCGACGCTCGGACAACTTTTTTTTTTTTATTAGAAGTATCGAGAAAATAATTTGCGAGCGAGGGTTAAGGGAAAATATGCGGGGAGGGGTGACGTAAGAAGGGAGGAGAGCAAAAATGTCAAAAATCGATCGGGACAACGTGGCAAGCTATTCGTAAGACAATAGGAACGTAAGGACATTGTGCTCGATGGGTCGTTAACGCGCACTATTGGAGAAGCGAACCTCGATAATAATGCCTTAAGAGCGGGAACCATTTTACGAAGTAAGCGAGCGAAAAAATTTCCAATCATGGCGGAAATTATTTAGCAGCGATGATGGACGAGAGAAGCTCGGTCTCTACCATGATGGGGTTCGTTTCGCTCTCGTCGGCTTTTCCATTTCACGGCACGCATTAGCGGTTTTCAGTGCCGTTCGCGTCGTTGCGTTTCACTGAATTTTGAGTGATTTGCGGTTACGCGGTGATCTCGAATTCGAGAATTCGAAAAGGAGATAACAAGCGCAACGCGCAATCATGAACATCATTTGCAACATTTACAGATTTTGCGCCAAATCGTTGCTGCTTTGAGGAAAATAATTTTCCAATTACATATGAATCGAATTAAAATATATGATAATGTCAACATTATGCTACAAAGCAAATAAAATAGAATAAATAAAATATGTATTATCTGTACATAAAAAGTATAAATTTCCCTAAATATTTTATCGTACTTTTTAAAATTATTATTTAATGACAAATCGAAAGACAAACATTTTTAATGAAATTAATTTAATCTAAGAACACAATAATTTTTAACTCGTGTTTTTTTTAGACGGGAGAGACATGAAGTAGAATGCATAATTTTCCCTTGTAGACAATGGTTTGCGTGCCGTGTATGAGGATAATAGGATACAAGGTGATACATGTCAGCAATACATTAGATAGCCGATGCATACAGATGCGTTCAAGGCTATATATGAAATTCATCGATAACCAAGTCATTGAAAGTTTTGATTGAAGGCCATAGCGCGCGTTACCGGCCTCGATAAGTTTTCCTATTATCGACCTGCCGTTCACGCAAGAGGATTCGATTGTAACAACAGGAAGAAGTGACGCAGGAAGCGTCAACATGACAAAAAACCCGACGTTTGACATAAAGAGCGACGAAACTATGCAAAATATTTAAGTGTACGTTACTTATACTTAAGAGAGAACTCTCCGAAAGTTTGACGGATGCGCGTTCGATGGCGAATAGTTTAACTTACAATCGAAGAAGAGAGATTTTATAAACTTATATAAATATATAGCATAGCAAAACAATTTTCTTAAATAATTTGCAGTAGCTACAAAGAAAACTGATAGTTCTTTTATCAGCGCGTGAAAAAACCATTGAGTGCAATAATACAGACAAAATTTGTTTAGACTAAAAAAGATATTTGTATTCGTGCCTATTAATCATGCAAATATATATAATTTATTCAACGAAATTTTACTTACGGCATTTTCTAGATCCGTCTAGCTACGAAAGCTAAAGATATCAGCGCTTTATACGAAATAACTCGTATGATATTTCTCGTATAAAGTGTTCCGACAAAAAATGTCACAAACAAAAATTCTGCAGAAAACATTGAGAACTCTCATTTTTAGTTGAGAGTATACGTTTTTTTTAGAGAGAAATACGTGAAAAAAAAGTTTGATTACACACTGTATAGAAGATATATAAGGATCACTCTACGTGAAACATTTTAAATTTAAAAAAAAAAAGAAACATGAATAATGCGAAATAAGCTTGTCTACAGTGCTGCATATTAATAGCCAGGGATAATATATTCATGTACACACGAAAATAACGGTGATTACGGTGTGGTCGCAATCAGCGAAACAGCTAATACAAAAGAGAAAATACGAAAACCAAATTCCAGCGGATCCGTTTAATCTTCGGGGCTTTGCGCAGGATGCATCTCTACTTTCCACGCTTCGCGTGGGTGTGTGCGGGCGGATGCGTGGAAGCGAATGGGAAACGATCGGAAGCTGCGAAACGACCTTCTTTGTTGTCTCGCGGTATAAAATACCGCTGTTGAAAACAATAGCGGAGATAGATTGGCCTTATTAGTCATCGCGATTATCTGTATGCGCGACAATACATTTTTTCGTAGACATGTTTAATCAACTCCGGTGCAGATTATTATATTGCGATAGTGTTCTGACATTTAATTTTTAATGCGCTTATCGAATGTATGTAAACTTACTTTTTTTCAAAATGACAAAAATCTCTCAACTAATTATATATGAAAAGTGTCTCGTATCTTATTACACTTGCAATTTGATTTTAATTCAATATTAAATTTAATTCAATTGAGATTGAATTTAATTGATTCTGTGAGAACCTAATTTAAAACGATCAACGATATTTTCAAATGTAATAGCTTCCGATTGTCGCCATTAAACAACCGGCGCATCTCGCCGTCTCTCGTGTGCTTAGGTACCCTTGTCCAGTTGCAGGTTCCTTGGGTCAAATTGTTCGTCCTGCAGCAGGTCGAGTCCTTTGGCCCTTGTAGCGTGTTGACCGGCGCCGCGAGATCCACCGTAAACCGGATAGAGTTGTTGAATTTTGAGATATTGCTGAAATACCGCCGGGACCTTGTTAGTGGCCGCCTTTGCCGGTGGTTCCAGCAAGATCAGTCCCCTCTGAAGGGACGAGGCCGTAACTACGTCGATGATCTTCTGTGTAATAATCTGTTTGCTCGTCACCGTGGTTTTCGTCGTTGCAGCCGTCTGGGACACGGTGCTAGTGGTAATAGGGCTCGGTGTGCTTCTACCACGTGGCCTCGACGTGATCAAACGCACGTCGCCTGCCACGTTGTTGGGCCCTCTGTTAATTCCGGTGAGACCCCGTAGGGTTTGGGCGGTGGGCTTAGGGTTCGGCCGATTAGCCGACTTGCCGTTCTTGTGCTGGCCACGGGCCTTGCCCTTCCTCTGGGACTGAATCTGCGCGTTCACCACGTAGGGCGGGCTCAGGCTGCCGGACTTATCGGATTTATGCTGTGTCTGCTTGCCCTTCGTCAGGGTGTTTTGGCTTTTCGGGATGGTCTCGCGCGGCTTGACGAACGGTCGTCTGGGTATACTCATGCCGGCCGGATTGTAAAGGGCGTATTCGGTCCGATCCGGCAGCGTCGCGGTGCCGTAGAAAATCAGCGCCCACTCGTGCAGAGTAGCGCGTCCTGATCCGGTATGCGTCCGTGAATGCAGCGGAAAGAAAGCGGACGTCATGGTTAAAGAGAAGCAGGAATGTAGCGCTTATGCTTACTGGCGTGTCGTGTGACGTGATACATAATTAAGTAGTACATTGAAAATCAATAAAAGGTATTCGCAATTAAACATCGGTCAGAAGTTCATTATTAAATTCGGTAGTTCGAGCTGTAATAGAGCTGCAATGCGCGTTATCCTCAATGGGCATCTCAAAGGAAATTAACGAGAATTAACATCTTCCTCGTGGAGGTCTCGGCTTGACGGCATAAACACGTTGCATTCAGAAACTACAAGATACGTTCACAGAATATTTGCGGCGATATTAACACTGTGATGGCTTAACAGTATCTCGAATATTCCCACGACCTTCCCGCCTCCGGAACGCAATTCGCGACAATGGATGTGGATGCGCTCTATAGCGATATAGGTCGGCGGTGCATAAGCGCATAAGGAAGTTTACGTAGCCATCGGCCTTGATGAGCCGACGCGGAAGCAGTTCGAAGTGGCTTTAACGCTTGCACCTTACTCGAGATCGGCCGCGTTCGTCGTTGCACGGCGAAATGCCTCGCTGCTATTTGCCGTTAAGGATAAGTAGGTGGGCCTGCGGGAGGACCCTGCAGCTCGAATCCGGCAATTATCCGCCTCTAGAGATAATGCAGCTTCTTAGGCGATCGCGCGCGAATGGGTCTTATGTAAGAGCTTTCTCAGTTGCGCTCCCAGACTGGGGGAGGCCATGAGAATGCGGCGGATCTCGAAGGATCTCGCGGAACTGAACACCAACTCGGCATCGGATCGCAGGATGCGCATGCAATGCTAAACATGTCTAAGCCATTCCGCCTGGATGTCACGCGTATGAATCGGTTAATCCTTTGTCATACGGTTTACGATTGTCCGAGGGATAATGAAGATTGCGAGAATCTCGCAATCGGATTGCAGCGTTTCGAAACAGATTTCTTATATAATATTTCTTTCGGCGCAAGTCCGAAATAGATGTTAACTTATCGGAAAATTTCTTGCGGGCATTTTCAACTGGGAGATGCAACTGACGGGGAACTTGGTAACCGTGACCTTATGAAGGCGCTATTAAGACGCTTGGAAACTATTGTTGTGGCGAACAAGATAGAATTCTATTTGAAATTTAAATGAACCGAACAGCATCTCCGAATATGCAGGAGCTAATGACGGCATAATCTACAAAGTGCTTTGTCTTTGACGTTTGAATCTAAGATTTCGCATAATGATCTTTGTATGAATGTCAGTTGATTGTATATTTTATATAATAATTGAAATAAATCCTTTCTTTTAAAATAACTTAAAAAGAGTTTAATGAGCATTTTGTATCGTTGAGAATATTAAAATATTCTTGAAACAATTTATCAATTAATTTGATTGTCATTTTAGCAAATATTAATTTTAGCAAGTATTAATTAATAAAATTAATTTTTTTATCTAGAAAAATCGTGATTTGACATTTGTATATCGTAAACAGATCATTTTCTTGCATTAAAAGGTTGTGTAAATCTAACTAATTTAAAAATCATAAGACTTCTAAATTTTTACATAAGAGAAATTATGTTAAAATGGTGAACACGATTCTTCTAATGTTAAATAATTCTAATTAATATATGTTTTAAAAATTATTTCAAACTAAATAATTCTTTGATAATTGAGCAGATTAGTTTCAACGATAAATAATTTTAATTAATTTAGTTTAATCAGCAGCTAATTATTAGTAATGAATAGTATATTAAAAATACAGTTTTAATTCTTACGTTCATTAATGTTGCGTACTGGTTTAATTATTAATTAAGCGTTTTTTAATTATTATGCGAATATAACGCAAAATACAAGAAGATGCGATTGACTTACCGAGGTATCGACCCTCATTATGAATTTCTAATTTCCAGGTGCCGTGCGGCCTCTCTCCCCACGTATGTACAGACATGAATGGCCATTGGCTGAAACCGGCCTTCGAAATATCGTGCGGCCTTTTAGCGAGAAGAGTGCTCTTCGTACCTTGAGGAGACGTTAGCTGTATCTGAAGATCCCCTCGTCTCGCTGCCATCAGCGATACCTTCGCCTATGACAAACATCATCATTGCCTTTATCACCGATCACGTATATTTTTCATTATTAATTTATGATTTGCCACGCAAATCTTTATGTAAATAAATCGAAACTTGACAAATTTTTTTAATTGGTGTATAATATTTTATTAATACCTTCATATACACACTTCATCTTGCTCGTCTAATTGTAAGTTGACTCTAATTGTAAATAAAAAAAAGAATAAATCAGACGTAGATTTTACGAGGTAATTTCGCGCCGTGTAACTAATAATTCTATAAGAGTAATTAACTTAATTCATTTAGTTTCTTTAACACGAGATCTGCACCGGATCTAGTAATTACATTTCGCCGGTAGATGCAGTCATTAATATACTTTAAGTTAATTTGGCGAGAATTAAATAACTATTTAGCATGAGTTACAGTTTGTCTTAGTTTTCTATGGACAGTGTAAAACGATGGACAAACAAATTAGTTTATTCAAATGAAAAGTAAATAAAATTCTACTGCTTCAGCACCAGCCGGCGAAACATTTCATCCTCGAAATACAGCCCGAGTTTGTGTTTCTCGTAGCCAACACGAAATCCGCTAATTAGCCGATGTCACTTATGAATGGCGTGCTCAACTTACTTGGACATGCTCGAGGAAATTAACACCGCTGCACTCCTTGACATGTAAGTCGAGGACCAATTGGCTCTTTGGAGGTATTGTCCTAGAAAGTAGACGAAATTTTCAGGTCAAGTGTCAAGCGCAATTTTTTGCAGATATTTTTAAGTGGATATACTCTTGTCGTTTAAATCATCGCTCGAACAATTCGGTCAATTGCGCATTATTTGTTAAATACTTTTAATCCTTCGAACTATACTACTTCTCGAATATACTTTTAGCAGTAACTTGATATTTTTATATCAAGATATAAAGATAATAATAAAAAGTAATAATATAAAATAATAATTCTTTAAATATTAATACATTAATATAAAATTCTTTTTTAATGTTAATATATTAATATAATATAAAATAAATATAATAATACATAAAAATGAGTAAAATACTGATAATACATATTGATTTTATCTGAACAGAAGATAATTATAGGAACAATTGTAATATTTGTTTTTTTTTCAACAATCGATTTTAAAGCAATAAAATGACATTAAATTGCGTCAATAATTTTTTTTATTATTCGTTTATTAGTAGCACGAACCTTTCACGATTGTTGTATACATAAAATTCTGATTACGGCTTTTATGTTTAATCGCTTTAAAGGAGCACAATTTCAAAATGAATATATTTTCAGTTGTGTAAATGTTTCGTTTAAAGCAACGCGTGTGATTTGTCCTCATTTGTTCACAATCCTCGATGTAAACGGCGTATTACATGTGATTTCCAATACAATTTCAGACAAGTAAAGCCTGCTTGACGGTAGCCGACATGCTCGAACGAATCTGTAATCTGCGAGAGACATGTTCGTTCCCCTAAGGGGGCAGATAGCGATCTATACTTACAGTTGAATCAAATCTCGATTTCTCTCACCTTTCCGCATTATTTTTAAAGCCGATATCTTATATGATTATAAAATTTCTCCTCGATATTGTATCGATATTTCGAATAAAAAAAGTGCTTTCTAAAGATTCCTGTTATTTATTTAATAACATAAGCTTGTGAGCACTTACCTGCCTGTATGTGGCGCTGATACTTCACATCTATGTTGCTCCGGAACGGTTCTCCATCTTCTTGCTAACCGTACCATGGCAGTGGCGTCCATCAGCCCGTAACCGAAGCTGTGGCTCACTGTTAAACAGAAATTCGATCGCAGCATTGAAATGATTTTCATCTCATTTTTTATCAGTGAATATTATTATCTTGATTAAAATTCTATATTCATTTTCCAAGTAGACCCTAAATAAATCCCTAAGATATATTTATTAAAATATTCTGGAGAAAAGATAAATATTACTCAATTATTGTCATTTATTTTTCGTAAAAAAATTGAAACTTTAATTGTCTTTATCGTTATAAGAAATAATTTTTTTCTTTTCATAAAGATATATCATATTCTTTACTTAAGTGGAAATCTTTTTTCTCCATCAAAAATTTATTTATTACTCACCGTTTCTACCGACGCCGTTGACCACCCAATCAGGTGCCTGCAGGTTCGCAGGTTTAGCGGTCCTGACTACGATGTGCTGCATATCCCTCCAGGTAAGATCTCTGTTCGCTTCCAGGGCGAGGGCGCAAATGCCGGCCGCCAACGGCGCCGATGCGGATGTACCAGTGTGGCTGCTGGTACAATGATGATGCAAATCCGTAGTGACGACCTGTTTCTCGCCGGTAGAACCCGAGCTATATGTGGTGGCGAGGGTAGACGAGCACGCCTCGCTGTACCAGGGCACAAGGCCGTTCTCTGTCGCACTACTGATCGACAGCGTCCAGATACTATTGGTGTAGCCGTCACAATTGCAGTTATCGTGGTCCCGGCCGCCGTTTCCGGACGCCCACACGAAGATCGAACCCTTACCGTTGCGACCCTAGCAATATTTTAAAGTTTTTTTATTTCATGAAAGAAGCTACTATGTATGTATTTTTGACTTACATAACAATAAAAATGTTTAAAGAAATCTTAAAATATTTAAGACAGTCTGTATACAAAAATATTTGGAAGACTATTACAACACGCGCTTAAGCCAATTTAAGCTGTGGAATTAAATAAGATTTAACAGCGTATTCGGTGCTTTAAACTAAAGTGAATCTGGGTTTACCATTTCGGATAATACTCTAGACGCGATTGACTTTTTTCACTAGTACTTGACTTTAAGATGCTCGAAACGCTTAAGGCGCTTTAGAAGTTTGAGACACTTTGCATGTTAAAGCCGCTTTTCTGTGCGCCCGTAGACACACAATAGTAGATGATTCGGAACGAAACCATTGTTAGGAAGTCGATGAGGCTGAGTATTTAGCGCTAATGGTCTTCGTAAGATCGAGGCTGAATTGTGTGTCTTGAACTCGTAACGAGAAACACTCCTACATTTTGTATATTGTCGGAGATTAAAAGGGGGATTTTGGCAATTGCATTTCTAATCTTCGAGATCATGTACAAAAGAATAATTGGAAATAATTCATATAATACTCATTTTTTCTGAAATATAATAAATTCTAAGAAATTTTTAAGCATTCAGTTTCAAATTTACTATTGCGACGAATTATAAAGCTAAATACTGACTCATTATATACAAATTTTATCATTATGTTAAATCGCAAAAATCACTTTCTTTGATGAAAACTTTGGGATAAATCATACTTTGGTATGATTCTTTTTGCAGTATGTATTGTAAAGTATATTGTTTAGTTCTACAGGTACTCTCAAACCTGAAAGTCCGGCTATCTTGTGATAAGACCAGCCGTCCGGTACTAAGGTATACTAGGCGTGACCGCGAACTCTGAACTCTCTTTGAGGCTCGACGTTAACTAATTCAGCAATATAGTGTTCGAGCCTTTGATCAGTAAAGCTATTTGATCGTAAAGTGATAAGGTATCCGCCTGACTGTATCAGACAGCTAAATTTGATCTATACCTACAACAATTGTTAACGGACCATATCATTAATATTGTATAAGTCTTATACGATTTACACCAAATTAATGTCTTTACAATTTCTAAGTGCAGATTATAATACATATAAAATAAATTATATTTACGTTTATAAATTATATATTCATAAAATAAATTGTGATAAAGTATATTAGCGTTATAAAAATATCATTGTCTATTTTTCTGCTAGTTGGATAAAAAAATTATCATTTTATCCAATTTAAAATAATTAAATATAAAATTACCATGAGAAAATGAGGTGTGTATAGATTAATTTAATAATAATTTATAATATATATATATATATTTTTTTACGTGCAATTCGATGGAATATATACGATGTATGAATTATGTAGTCAGTTACAATTTTGTCGACTAAGGGATGAGATTACCGAACCTGATAATAGGCCCCAAAGAGAATTCCGGGCTATGCCACATGTATTTACCTTTGTCGCAGATAATGTATAATATGATACAAAGGGAATTGTCGTTCAGCTAAATAATGGTGTAAAGCCAAACAGCTGCCGAAATAACGTAATGGTTTGATGTAATAGTACCATATCTTAAATGTTAATATAACGCAAGCTTGTGTCTTTTAAAATAGGGTACTTGGAGAGCTATTATAAGGATATTATGTAAAGGTGATGTATTGTACAAATTTTAATGTTACATTTTGTAATTTTGCTACATTTAATATTAAAATATTATATAGATTTCGATATAGTTTTATATAGATTACATATAGATTTCGATTGTAATGTCTTTAAAAGCAAATTATAATTTAAAAAATGAATATTTAATAAATATCCTAGCCATAAAATGTTGTGTTTGTGCGTAGTTAAAAATCGATTCTAGAAGATACAGACGTCGACTTTGAATTCTAACGCATAAAATACCTTGAAAGACATCACGAGATGAAAGCAATCTCGACGGCCATTTAATATTACTTGAGAAGTGATTTAAGCGTTACTCATTTTATTATGCGTTGATCCTACTTACGAATATTTTCAGATATAAATAATTCTTGCAATATACAAGAATGTTTTTACGTATTTTTAAAATAAAGAAAATCTATAATTGCGATAATTATAATATATACATATATAAAAGCGATCATTTAAAAAATTTGCGGATAAAAATATACATATGTTATATGCATTTTATATTTCTAAAATTTGTTTAATCTTAATATATTTTTATATTAATTCTTTATTTGTTCAGTGATATTTTATTAGATTTTTTTTGACCATTTTTATCATAATATACTTTATGATCTATAAATATATCTCGGTACTTTATTGCCTCGATTATTACGTCCATCTTTTATGAATTGCAGCACAAGTTGTCATTATTTCTTCATGTGTTTCGCTCGATAGTTATCATGAATTTCAACGAGTTTTGTACCAACCATATTGACATTTGCATATGATTTACAGTTACATTGCTGGCAGTAAATTCAAAATGGTAATACGTGTTAGCGAAACTCAAGCCGGTCAGTCGCTTAAAAGCACCCAATTAGAAACTTTCTGAGGGCTGACCTCTCGACCAAGTCTATTAAACCGGATCTAACTGGAGGAGTTCTTCGTCGTCTCCGCTAATCGAATTACATCTGTCATCGTTCCGTCGGCAATTCCGTTGACTGCGATATTGAAGGAAGTCAATCATTGATTACGGACATTAGTCAACGTAATGATAATTAATTAACATTATTAACATATTATATTTCCTTTTAATACTTGCAACTTTTAGCAGTTGATACTTCATTGTCAGTGCAAAAACAGAGCGCAAAATTTTAACTATTAATCCGTATGAATTTAAAAAATAATTTCGATTATAAAAAGGATATTTAAAAATACTGGCCATAAAATAGAAAACAAGATCGTGTGGATCAAGTAGATAATAGAAATAGACTACGAAGAATCTTCACCGGAGTTTCTCGACAGCATCTGATGGCTCCGTTTTAATGGCAGGTATCTGCGCTTTAATGATCGTTAGATACTTGAAGTAGGGGCCCTCTCAATGCTAAAGTTCGCCATCGCGATAAAGGAATGCTGCGAGCGCGATCGAAGAGCCGAGGCGTATACATCGAGATGACAATGGCTATTGTCACCACTGAAACTCGGAAGATTTCAGGCAATGCTTCTACGTGATACATTTGTGCGAATTTCATTTCATTTCGCGAACGTTGTTCGGACACGAGCGTATGAATCGTATTAATGACGAACAGACGAATTTTGCTTTTAAAGTGAACGAGATTCGAAGAAATGCAATGCCACATACTCGTGTATTTTCCTATGCGCGGTAATATTTTATATGATAATTGTATAATAATATGATAATCAATATTAAAAATGAGAAAATTAAATTTGAAATAATTTCTCTGTTTTTAATTTTAATTTGCACGTTACCGAATCTTTAATCAAAGATCTTTGCGTAATTATTTTTAAAGAAATATGTTTTATAAGTTCATTCTATTTATTCTTAAACAATTCATTTAAAAAAAATAAAGATTATATTAATTAAAAATGATTGAGAGAGCAGAATACAATAATAAAATTACAATACTAAATTTTAATACTAAAATTACTTTCGATAGACTGTCTCGTCATCAAAAACCTAATGTCTAAATTTTCTCTGCTTATAGAGGAGAAATCTGTAATAGCACTTGCAACATCTGTAATAGCACTTAAAGCAACTTCTTCTTGTCTATTTAGTTCTACAAAGAAAAGCATTACCGAGTTAAATGTATTTCTTTGGCGTAAGACGTAAGAAATCAGGAAGGCGATAATTGAACTTGGAGTTCGTCAACTTTAATCAGAACAGCTGTTAAATTCCCTTTTTATTCTCAAATAAAAATTTAGATAGTTGATGAGAGTAATTGCAAAGATATCTCAATCCTTGGAAAAACAGTGGAAAATCGGAAAGTAACGATCTCCAGTTTAGCGTGAACTACTTCTCGCGTCGGTGTTTTAGTATTGCAACGTTGTGTTAAATATCTTATCAGTTAGCCCTTGATATTTTCGCAAATATATTACTCTTTAAGAATTATCTATATTTTTATAGAAAAAATCTTTGATTAAAACGGTGAATTAATTTTCGATTAAAACTCATCAATTATTTGAATTAAACTGGGAGTTTGCATATAATTTGAGCATTTTATTTAAATTCTACAGTTAATGCTTTTTCGTATAACGTATTAACAAAGCATAAGCATTGTAATGCAAAGCTTTAAAATTCCCTGCTTGACGCTTGAGAGTAAGGAAGTGTCTTAAAGCAAACTGGAAGCTTCCATGTCGTACGGAGATAGCTTGTAGCTAATTGCATTTATCTTGTCATAGCGCGGGAAATTATAGCGAAGAAAATTGCAGTTCTAAGTGGATTACGCTACTACGTCGAAGTCTAAAGCTTCAAGACACGCGGCATACTTTCTTTCAACTTGTTAGAGATATAATAATGAAAAAGATATGACAATTAAGATTCTCATTACGAGTATTCTTAATCTCTTGATTACACTAAGAGCATTTATATAATATTTACAAAGAAAATTGCATTTGTTAAAAAACTTTGTGAAATACTCCGATCTTAAATTAATTTTCTGGTCAAATCTATTTTTCTATTAAGACATTGTCGTCCCAGCTACTAAAATTAAATTAAAAATAGATACAAGCGTAATTCACTTTTAAGCTCTATCCGGCTTTTATATTTTTATTTCAAGTTTGCAGAAATACAATCATATTAAAATAATGGACTTAAGAAACTTTAGAGTTTTTATTTGCGTCTAAATAAATTTGCGAGACACATGCAAAGTATAAATAATGTAATTCTCAATAACGAACACTCACTTTGGTAATTCCCTCGATGAAAGCTCTGGTGGCTAGTTCACCAGGACCGTCTACAGTCTTGCCATCGTCATCCGGTCCCCACGAGGCGCTATAAATATCGATGTGTTGGGGATTAAGGCTCAAGGATCTTGCTTCGACAGCATCTGTCACGTCTCCATCCAGCATTCGAACACCTGTGTGAAAGTAGAGTTACGTAAAAAATTGTTACATACATAATACAATATTCTGTGCTATATAAATAATTGATTCTTCGCACGTATACAAGTTTCTATGCAAATTTAATTTAATAATTGGCTTAAGGCTGCTTTTCTGAGGATATTCAGAGATATTTTCGTGTGTATCAAGAGTTTCCAAACTGCTAAACAGCATACATTTCCCGCTTGAGTTAATTAACATATATAATTGTCACGGCACGTGGAATAGAGTATCCCAATTTACAAGGTTGAAATTGGGTACTGCGCACCGATTTAGATCAGTTCCAAATGTAATGCACGTAACAGGCTATTGCCAATTGCGATTCTAATTCGAAAATGATGCGACCTCGCGATATCAATTCTGCTTATTACAAACACGTGTCGTTCGCAGTAACGCGAGTTCCGACATCGCCTTCGTTGCTGTTAATTGGAAACAGAACTGCAAATAGACTTAAGCGATTGCGCGGAATTGAACTGTCATTTCCGACGATTTAATATTTAAACATCCTACCTTTCTTTTAAAAGGCTAAAAGTTTTTCAATATCTTATTTTTATCTTATGACGAAGTTTTGCGCCATAAGCTTTTATTAAAATAGCAATTAAAATTTTACATCATTCCCGCTATGCAATTCAAGATTAAGACTAGATCCGGATTAAAACAAAAATCTCCACGGTTCATCAGAGCTCTTAAATTATGCGTGAGAAAAGTAAGAAAGTTCTAAAAAATGTACGTAAAGTCCTTTTGATTTTTACAGTACATCGAAATATTAAATAATTCTTCTAGCAGAGTACTCACCACCTACACCAGCTCCAAAAGCAACACCTACGGCGCAAAGAGAATTGTTGGCAGTAGCTGCGACCTCTCCAGCGCACCTGGTACCGTGTCGATTGCTATCTACCAGATCGTACCTCGGCATGGGATCTTCATCGTGACTGTTGACGTCGTAACTCGCTTGAGGATCCTACAACAGAAATCGAGAGTGGCATTAATTAAAATTCACGCGTTTCGTAGTGAATTCGCTTATTCCGCTTCCATTTCATCGCGAGGAATGAAAGCTGATGTATATAAATAAAATATCTTTTGATAAATAAATAAAATACGCGCACACAGTAACCGTAGAATCGTAGTAAAAATATATCTATCATAATATATCGTAATATATCGAAATTACTCGAGATAGATTTTAATAAAATTTTAAATAAAAGATATTAAAGATTTTGGGAAGCACACACAAATTTCTGCTTCTTTATTTAAGAGAAATATTTTGAATAGAAAATAAATGTGATAGAAACAATAATATCGTAATAATAGTTCAGTGTCGTTACTACGAGCCATTACTACGGTTTAATCCCCGATCAGGCGCATCCAGATCTCATTTATGTACCATTTGCATAATGAGAAATACATGCCAAGGAATATAAGCTCGCATAATCACAGCAATGCGCTAAGGCGCACTATCGCAGTTTGTGCCTACTGGCTGATTAATGCGATTCACTTTCTACTGCGTGCGCAGATGCCTCATTCAATGTAACCATCCATGAATCAATAGCTATTCGGTATATACGTGCACTGGACAACCCCTTCCAATATTCGCGCTCAACAGCCGATATTCCCAGTGCATCCGCGATACGCCTTCACCCGCCGTAGTCTATTGTGCGTTCCGGAGTTTTTCCCTTTTCTCTTTTTTCGTGCCATCGAATGTATCTACGCATCAAATTCTATCGAGTGATATTAGGCGGATATTAAGCGCCTGCAATTTTACTTATTCGCGTAAATTTAATCAAATAGAAAGCTACTTTACAAGATTACTGCCATGAAAAATTACAAAACGCAATTTACTTAAATACAACTGCTTCTAGTTCGTAATATTTTAATGCAAGTTAAATGAGTTAGAGTTGCTGCTTTTTTAATACGAAAAATGTGTATGCTTTATTGTCTCTCGCACTAGAAAAGAGTTTTTATAGAAATCAGTAAACTCTTAAAAGGATAAAATATGATACTGAAATGCTCACATAATTTTTATAAAGATCAGGATGATCTTTCTCCAATCCGTCATCAAGTATTGTGACCACGACGCCATTTCCAGTAATTCCTTCAGCCCAAGCACCCTGCACATTCATGTCCAACCCCTTTCCTCTGTTCTGAAAGAAAAACATATCCAATATTTTCGACGAGTTATTTCCGCTGTTGATTGTGGGTCTTCATTTACGATAAATATCAGCGCCCTTTCTGAGCCGATATCCGTCGAGCTTATTTTTTATTACATTTTTTATTATATCGTTTTATTTAATTTATTTGTATTATTTTTATCAATCACATTATAATTAAAAAAAATTTTATAACATTTTATTGTATTTTTATATTTCTCAATAATATCAAAAGTGTGTAAGTGTGCTGAATTGAATATAAATTTTTATTTAATCTGAAAATATTATTCAGAATATAGATTTAAACCTTGGGTGCGATGATATTTCTTTCTTTACAGTGATTCTTATTAGCATTAACAGTTAAATCAATTATCGATTTAAGTATGTGAATTTATTGTCCTAATAAAAAGCTATGTTACTCTTCTAATAAAAGCTTTAAGACTAATAAATAATCAGAGTTTACTGAGTTGAAAAAAAATATAAAATTCACACAGAAATATTATTATTAGACTAACAAAATTCAGCCCCAAAAATGCCATCTTCTGTAATTAATCGTGTTCACAATATGTTTCTAATAAATATAATTATACTTTTTTAATATAATTATAATTTTAATATAAAAAGCAAACACACATATTACTTGTTAAATTTTCTGTTCAAATATTCTACATATTTTAGCTTTAATAAATATTTTAACTGCATGAAATCATGTGTGTTTGTTTATCGGTGCAACATAACAGTCTCGTCATACACAGGCTAACAACATATGCTTGATTAAAATTACTTACCAGATACCACATCTGAGGCCACCTCTCATCATTTAGTATGGTTAGTATATTGGACGGACGTTTGACTATAAGATCTCTTTTGGTACGCGATTTTGCCCGCTGTTGCTCCGCTCGACGTACTCTGGAGTCATTCATTAGCCTTTGGTGCACTTCGAGATGCGGTTCCGTCGACCTCTTCGTCACGGATCGATGCTCCATGTGGAACCAATCATCATTTATCTGTAACAATGTGAACCGTTCCGTATAAGTATCGTGAAAATGTCGCCGCGGTTTTCGTTACATCGAGTCCGTTAGAGAAAATGACTGACCTGGGCCCGGTTGTTTATCGGTGTTCAATTAGAAGTTAACAATCGTGAACATTACGAGCAGTGATCGTTCTTCCGCTGTTTTACCGTACTTCTTAATCGCGTGCAATCTCAATGAAGGGAAAAAAACGAGTGCAGGCTAACGTACGTTACTAAATGGGTAACAATTTTAAAGTTACTGAAGTCACTGAAGTCACTGAAGTCACTGAAGCGGATATAACATCCGCCGCTTGTATGTATTACGAACTCATTAAGTGTATTATGTGGAAAGAAAGGCTAAGTATATAAATTAAATCTTCAATTTGAAAGGAATGAACAGTCATGTACAGCTGTGTAAGATAATCACATATATGTTGTATTACAAATTTTAATACCCCAAAAATGGATTTTAGATTCACATAACAAAAAATATTAATATCTGAACTTTCTCTCCCTCTCTCTCCCTTTGTCTCTCTCGTAAAATTATGTTATAATAGAAATTAATTAACATATAGTCGCTTTATAGCGTTAATATTCTATAAAACTATATTGAGAAAACATAAATTGGGAGATGCAAAAATCTACTGTGACTCCGCATTAATTATTGGAATTGGATTAATTCGAACTCGCACCTTTTTTATTTTTTTCCCATTATTTCCGACGATGTAGACAAGATAAATGCTCACTAAATCCCGCGTCGCGTTTATTAGGGCTACGAGATATATCATTTCCCGACAGAAATGAAAATGTATACTGGCCATAAAACAACGGCGTTTGATGCGCAAGTTTGTTCCACCGAGTGCAAAAATAAGGGTGTACGACGAGAGGGTGAGATAATGATAAACGTGAAAAGTTGGAGGCCAGCTGCTGCGAACAGACTTCTTTTGCAGCCGTCTCGGGCCACGCAAGCTGCATTTTTTCATTTCCGCGCCTCCCTTCCTACGCCTTTATAATGTCACCTTTGCATGTCTCGTGCATATATTTCACTTAAAAAGCTGTTATGCTATTCCTATTAATGTAAACAAAAAGCAAGATAAATTAAATGACTACTCAAAAAATGTTCTGCCGCAGAAAGTCTGTCATCGTCATTTTAGTGGAATTAAATAATGGTTTAAAAATAAATGTAATAATAAATGTTGGTTAAGCAAGAGCACGGATTATTTTTAATAATATAACTGCTGGTAGTTAAACTGTTTTAACGTTTTTACAATTTTTAAAATAATATTACTAATGTACTGTTTCTTTAATTTTGTTTTTATTTCGTGCTTATTATAAATTCAGATCTTTTCATGCATTAAAGTTTATATTCGTACCGAAAGTAATGAAATAAGTGGAAATTTTGAACATTTCAAAAATAAATGTTGACTCAATTCATCAATTCCAAATATTCTATATTGTAAAGTAGTTTCCAAAAGTTCAACGACGCTTTTTGCAAGGATGTTTTCCCACGTATTGATCGCGAATCACCCTGCTCTCCTCCATTTTCGTCGCATAACTCTTCGTCTTGGCAATCAGCGTTTTGGACGGGCGTGAGTTTTCCGAAAAAAATTCACTTTTGTCCACGATGGATTTTAATAACTTTGGCGTTATTCTTTTGTCGCGCGGATATTTCAGTTCGACTATCTGTGGAAGACAAGGATCGAGACGTCCATTTCCCTTCTGGAAAATCTTCAAGCGGGCCTTAAACTTTTGTCGCGTCCATCCGTTACCCGGTGCCCGCGACTTGAATCTCCCTTTTTTTCTTCTAACAGTTTCCGGCCGTGATTCCGATCTCTTCAGCTTTCTACGGTAGAACAAAAGAGCTTCTTGCTTTTGCTGCACACTAACGTCAACAGGTGGCTCACGTTTGATGCCGATACCCCACATTTCCTTAATGCAAGGACACTTACTCAATCGATACTTGAAACTTGTCATGTTAGGACTGCAATCGTTAACGTCCGACGTAACAAGCTTCTTTTCAGGTTTATCAACGCAACGGCCGTCCTTCGTCAGCCTGGGAAATTGTTGAATTTTAGATTCCATTGTTTTGTTAACAGGCATTGTCGGAGAAGCAGCGCATTTATCTTCAAAGGAGGTCATACATTTTTTTGATACATTCTTCTGCAAATGCGACGCCTTGGCATCTGATCTGCTGCACTCATTTTCATTCGGACTTCTGCTGGAATCCTCATGAATATTCTGCGAAGGTGACGTTGTGTCTTTCGCCTGAGATCTCCGTGGTCCTTTCTCAGGAATGGAGATCACTGGTGAAGCTTTAACAGAGGATAAACAAGTCTCCTTCAAACAATGGTTGCAATAAGACGGTGGATTTTCACTCGAATGTTGATGTCTTGGTGGCGGAGGATCCGGCTTCATGTAGTATTCGCATGTGTCTCGTGCATACTCCTTCGGTATTTTATCTTCCACGGGAGAAATTTCTTTTTGCCCTAATATAATACTTTTAGAAGACGTAAGCTCTGATTCAGCACATTGCTGCGTAGGATAAGTTGCAATTTGTTTCGATTTTTCTTTCGTTACCTCATCCGACTTGCCTTTGCAACAGTCTTGTGAGGGTCTCGTGAGGAGACATTTTGTTTTCTCCTGACTGATCGGATAAGAGCACGGTTTCGGCTTGTATTTGTAACAAATCTTCCCTTCTGTCGCTGGTTTTCCGCGAAACCATTTCTCGGATATTATTTGAGTCGCTCGTTTCGATTTACAAGACCCGTCCGATGATTCGCATGCTTGCAGATTATTATATGATTCAGGTTTGTTCGAGCAGATCGGGGAATTGGATCCAATCGACTGGTAATATTCGCGATTACTCAATAAGTCGTTGCAAGTCTTTTGATAACTTTCTGTCGATATCCGATAACCATCGCTACGCCATTCGCGCGGTTCTTCGCAGGATTCCGCGGACTGTTGATGATCCTCGATGCGTTCTCGTTGTTTCGTGTCGTCCTCTCCGCAGCTGGATCGCGTTTTTTTTCCTCGTTTGAATCGTGTAATTATGCCATTGTTAATATTACGTTGCAAAAGTAAGAAATTATCAATTTCTTTCATATTAAAAGTTTTGCACGAAATCATGCGATTTGGAACAATATGGTACGATTTTGTGTGTAATTCGTGTGGAATGGTCAGAAACGCGTTCAATGCGTGTGTCATTCGCGATTTTTCATGCGATAAAATTATTAAGATTCTAGGCAAACCATTCATCTCGCAAATCTAACTCTATTGGGACGAATGAGAGTCTTCTTATGATAAAATTGTCTGACTGAGTATTTTCGGTTTCGTAAATGAATGCGGCGCCGAGGTCGTCTTTGTGGACACCTAGATGAGAAGACGTATTATTTACGCATGAAATATAAAATCTTCGAAGCGTCTGCAATATTTGAATTTCCTCTGACTAAGAGACTCGCTCGCCAGTAAACAAGTCTTCTTAATAAATACAAGACGGTTCACTGCAGAGCGCTATCTCCGTATAAAATGAGTTAAATCTTTATGGTTCTTTTAACACACATTTTGCTCGGTGTAAGTTAAGACTTCCAACGTGACTTTACCTTACGCCAGAAAGCTCCCAACGTCTTTCATTGGAAGCTTTAGAGCAGAATTCCTGTAGTTGGACTTTGATCTTATTACTTTTCCCCAATGCTTTTCTATCGTCAATTTCTCGCTTATTAAGATCGAGGAAACATTTTGGAAATATTAAAATATTATCAGATACAACGTAGCTACGGTTGCGACAACCATTTGGTGATGTTGGTTGACGAAAAAGTCATTCAATACGTTCAATACTAACATGCACGCTCACGATCCAAAGAGAATACGTACATTTGGATTGGTTTGAATTTCAAAAATGATTGTGGTTACCGGAAATTTTGACGCAACATGTATCAAACGTGTGCGGTTTGCTGAGTAAAAGTTATGAACGATTGAAGTGCGCGATGAGAGGAGCTTGATTGATATTGCAATGTTCATATATGTCAACGTTACAATACGCCCGCTCTATATGTATATCCGATTTATGGAATTACAATATAAATGTCACAATCCATCACTCCTATCATTTCATTTCAACGCCCAAACTAATTTCCAGGCCCTCTCGTAACTTCGCCGTGCCATCCGCCAGCCAGAGAATCGTCCATTGAACATCGGTCCTAATTGCCACCAAAATTCGGAGAACTCTAGAATCGCGGGCGAGGTCGTGTGAATTCCATTCCAAACTTTCCATTCGCGACGCTACCGTGGTTTAGAATCCGCGGCTAAATTGCTTTAGCAGAGCGCGCTCCGGGTTTATCTTCGATATGTGTCGTCGCACATACGCGGCGGCCCAATTCGATCGATCAGATTCATTACGAGTGGCTCAGTCTCCGGGATTATCTGATTTGAGAACTCGTATGAGGATATTGATTGGAGAATTCCGTTCGGGAACTCGTCGAATAATATTGTCATTAGTTTACGTTCACGCAAACTGTTGCGGTTGCGCAATTTCATACGTGGATCTTCTGTTCCGTAATCGGGGAGCTTCATTATGTCATTACATACAAAATGGCAGTAATTTTCATTTAAACTGTTTATAATTTTTAATTAAATTGTGCTTTTAGTTAAGCTCTATATTACAGATATTTCTCGAAACGGGTTCTTTTTCATGGAGCAAAATAAAAACTTTAAAATTCTTAAAATATTCCGAGTCCGAAGATTTTGTAAATTTTTATACTGGAAATATTTATAAATAACAAACTAATAATTTTTGTCGATGACAAGTCGACTAGATGACAAATTATTCTTACGCTCTTTTCAAAGATCCGCTGCAAATTGCAGTGAAAATTATAATGCGATAGGAAACAAAATGACTCCTTGGAGAGATAGAAATCGAGTAGAATGATATAAACCGGTTTCGATTACCGATTCCGTTACAACTAAATGTGCAGCTTCAATTTCTTAAAACTTGGACGACCCGATCCGGTGCGACCATTAGGAATACGCCAAATTGAATCTGGCATTGGGATATCGCCAAGTTTCAGATCCGTGTCGCCGCGTACGCAGGATAATCGATCACACAATGCCGGTGGCTCCGCATCGAATCTGATTCATTAGGTGCAGCGCCCGGCGGCGGCCTCATCCGATTTATCGGACGGCGCGAAAGCGTTGATTGGCGGACGCCGGATTGCGGACCGCAGAAATTGTGAGTGCTCTCGGCAAAGGGATAATGTCATCGCGATGGCCCGACGGCACGAGAATGCCCGCGCGGGTACCGTAATTCCATAGAGTGCATCCAGCGCGGCGAATTGACGAGCAATCAAATCGCCGATGCACAAAGAGGATGCGCCGCGGTAACAGAGCGCCGCGTAGAAGATTACGCAGAGTTTTTCTCGCAAGTTCTACTTACGCTCTGTCGTATGTGTCGATTTTGAGGTCCAGAGTAATCCCTTTGAAACTTATTTTCTATTTGGCAAAAAAATATTTTCTTTATATGAGAATCATTGATGCGCCTTTATGCAATTTCTTCGGAAATCTTTCAATTTTTGCCGTAGATAAGCGAGTTGAAAAAATGCTCTCTCATCGAAACCTAAGATCACGAAATCAAAACTTTAAATAAAATCTGAACCACTATTTGTGTTTGTAAAGATATTCATTTTGGAAATTTTATAATTTTCGTATTTATATTATAATTTCATGTTTATCATTAACGATGAAACATGCGTGACATTAGTCTTCCTGATCAAGACGTTACATTACGCCATGGTTCGTTCGCGTGTCGTGTTTCACAAGCTGAACATCGCCTTAATGGCCCTTCACGCTATATCGAGCGTATCGCGTATCATGATCGACGTCAGGCGCTCGTGCGTGAAAAGTATCAGCGGTTAGATAAACGTGCAACCTGCACCGTTGGCCGATTTCCTTTGCCCATCCTTGAAATAATTTAACAGTGGTTTCCCGTCTCTGTTCGCGTGAGTCTGTCATCGTTTCCTCGTTTTACGTACATTCCGCAACCTGGAGAACGATTTCCGATAATGCTGATTCACTACACATATATCAAACCAAGGTCGCAGTTCGGTAAGCAATGCTTCTTCGAAGAGACCGACTCGATCGTTCAGGAGAATATCCAACCGGATCCGGAACTCATGCGAGACTACATCCGCCTAAGCCATTGCCACCGTGGCGTACAAATGTCCCAACAATTTGCTCTTCACGAGGTAAGGAAATTATTGCACGTCGAAAGAAGTTCAAGCGAGATCGCAAAGTTTAAGCGAGAAATTTTACTTTGCTGATTATTTGTTTTAATTCTTTATCATTGTTAGTTTTCATTCTTACTTAATTATTAGTCTTAGTTTGTACAACTTTAACACATTTATATACTTTCTTTCTAATCAAAGAAATATAAATTATTTATGCAATAAAGAAAATGAAAACTTTTTATAAAATAAAAAAATGTTAGAACATTATAGATAAAATGCTAGATAAATATTAAAAGTTTTTAACAAGTTGACACTGGAGATTATTACATTAAGATCTTAAATATGCATCTATTATTTTGTTAATACGTTAATATAATGCTGCAATCTTCGAGATGTATCATCAGCTGCATAAATGATTATCCGTAAATTAAGCACTTAAACGCTAATGAGTTTCTATATTCGAGACTTTGTATATCGTAGGATTTAAGGGGGAAAGCAGGGATTACGAAAATAACTCTGCTGAGTTATCATCGAATTCTACATCCAATTCTGCAGCAAGTTTAGCGTATGTGGCATTTAATTTTCAAGAATTAATAATAAATGCGTCATGTAAATATGTCGACCATGAGCCTTCCTAATATTTTTACATTTCAGAGAATCAGAGTTATGTCAGTTTAAATTAAATATTGTCTGCAATTCTAAAAAATATGCAAAATTTACGATGAAAATCCGGGTTTTCAATCCGAGAGTGCGCGAAATAAAACTCGCGGAAAGTTTAATTCAAACACAATATTGTTTCACGGCGCATCTCGCATCAGTTTACATCGTAAACCATGTATTTCTCGCAATGAAAAAATTAAATCTGCCACATTTAACCTCACAATCTCATAAAAAAATCAATATTTATGAGCATGTTTTGATGACACGTGTCATAAACGTTGGCTTTACGTTAAAATATCTCGTAAATTGTTTATGCGATCAATCCTATAACGAATACAGATTTACGTCTACGGTACAGATAAGCTGCGCCAAGGTGAAAATATAGATTGACAGTATAAAATACAGCGAAAGCAGACATGAGAGATCGCGCGTTTTCTCGATGGTTCTCGAGTATTAAGTATAGGGTGTTAAGTTTTACATTTGTAATAAAAAGACCGTTAGAAATGGAGAGGCTTTTATAACTTCATCGTGGCGTGCTCTTTATATCCCTTTTTATTTTTACGTCAGACACAGACCGCTGGAAAGATAACAAAAGAAAGCGGAACGTTACACTTGGAGGGCGGTTGGCCTAAGGAGATAAACGTGAAGGACGACGAAGCCGTGCTGAGATTTCGTCGGCGCGTGGTGAAGGGCGAGCACTGGGCGCCGAAGATGAAGCGCCTCACTGACGTGAGCCACTTTGAAATATATCTATTATAAAATGTACGTATCTCCTTTTAATCATTTGAAGTGCATTACATAAAAAGTATAAATTATCTATGTAAAATATCGATATTTGCTATTTAATCTTTCCGATAACATCCTTGGTATTTTATGTCGAAGTTTTAAGAACAATTAAAGCTTAAATAAATAATCTAAGACGACTTAAAATGTATATGTACAAAATATGTAATCTTAAAGTTAGTAAGTTAAAGTAAATGCATTTACCTCTTAAAGAAAACTTAATGTAGTAAAAAACCAGTATAAGAAAGATAAGAAGATTAGTTAGTAATTCTGTTATCAATTTATTAACTTATTCGCTTAGCCCATGGAATGCTGTATACTGCAGAATAATGCGATTAACATCTACGAGAACTATTTTGACGATATAGTACCGACTAGACTAGGTCTTTCCCGTAAGATAAGGTATGTTGCACTTCCGTCACTATAAAAAGAAAGCAGCAATTGTCTCAATTTTAGAAAACTTAGTTACAACAAGGACAAAAGATTAAAATTATAATTTTTAAATTGCGTTTTTTAAACTAGAATATCCGACAAGAATACTAATCTTCTTATAATTTTCTTATTTTAAACTAAAATTTTATGCTCATGAAATCTAAAACGTACTCCGGATCACTTGTTTTTTCTAATCGATTGGAATACATTAAACTGCAAATCCTGCTATCACCAATATCTGCGGAATATTCAAAGTCTCACTTAAACGTGCCCGACACAAGCTTCTACGGACGAGTTAAATCTCTCTCCGCAAATCGCGGTCACGTACGGAATTATCATACGACGCATATCTTCGCTGGGACTGATGTTGCTCGTGCGGCACGTTCTTGTAGACATAAGGGATAGGTCCCATAAATCCGGAGACAAATTCTGTGCATTAACATAAAAAATGCCAATAATCACGTATACGAGAAAATTTTTCTCATGTATTAACACTCGTAATCTTTTTTACATTTAAAATTCATTTATGTACTTGTCATTTCACTATTGTGCATCGTCGCGCGTATTTTGTATGAAACCCGGTAACTTATTTATAGGACGGAAAATCCATAAATCGATGCGATGTCTCGCTAGACGACGATGCTGTCATTGAGAAGCTCGCGGAGAAGCTCTCTTATCTCGTCGGCTTTTCGTCTTTCTATGCTTGTTTAACACGAGTTGCAATTTTTCTCCATCTTTCTCCTCGCGCGTCCAAACACGTGTTGCGCCTCTCAGATGGCTCACGCGATTCTTGCGCGCGAATTGATCCGCTTTTCTTTTATGTGTACTCTGTGAATTTCTAAATATCGCTGTCTCCGATATTAGCACTTGAATTTATAGTCACTGATGCACATCTCTATTTTCATGAAACAAATTCGGAGATTTTTAAAAAACTATGATAGTGAACTAAATTAAACAATTTTGCACAGAATCATAGTTTCAAAAAAAAAAAGTTTTTCTTTTTTTTTTAATCAAAGAGCAATTATGAAAGAATAAAAGAAACAAAAAGGAATAAAATTTCAAGTTTGAATTTACGTTTTAGTAACTTACACAATACGTTTTAGTAACTTACACAATAAAATACAAACAAAGCTTGTTCTATTTTTGCAATTTATTAATTTATTGTAAAAATAATATTATCTCGTTTGTACGATAAATTCTCAAAATAAAGTGGACCATTTTGGTTACGACAGGAAGAGTTTGAAACGAAGACAGTTACCTTTAAACGTTAATAGCATCGATATATTTCCGCGCATTCTAACGAAGAATCTACGATTGTCGTTACAATTAATCGCTTTGTGAAGGGTATTACCAAGCGGACAAAATAAAAAAAATAGCGTCTGCAACGTGTAAAAGCAACGGCGTTATCGCGTCGCCGAGCGGATGATTTACGCGCCCGAGGATAGGGAAAAAAGAAAAAAAGAAGGGAAACGAATTTCCACGGGTGCGATTTTGCGCGGATTTTTACGGGAGCTTTAATTTTCCTTTTTCCAGAACCTCAAACATGTACGCCGATCCACAACCTATCGTAAGACCAATCAATCACCTGTCGTGGTCGCCCGATGCACAGAATCGATTGGCTGCCGCCTACTCTTTCATGGAGTTCGAGACGAAGCCACCTAATGTGAATTCTTTCTCTTACGTGTGGGACATCGGTATGTTTTTATGCTTCCACACAACAGTGCGTACTTTATCATTAGCGAAAACATAATCAGAAAAGACACGAACTTTTCGCAATATGTTGAAATGGATTTACCTGAAAATCTCGTGTATTTTTTAAAAATAATAACATTTATGTTACGGGAATGCTCAGTCGAATTGGAATGCTCAATATGGAAATAATGTATGAAACTGAATCACAAATTCACCTTTATAATCCAAGCGTTTTTTCATTATTATTTCAATATCGATATTAATATCACATTATTTTAATCTATCAAATATATGGTTTTACTATAATATATTCTGTGTAACATATATATTCTTGTCCACTGTTTCTGAATTTTATTGAATTTTTCTATACTAATGCAATATGCCGTGCAGAAATTTTTTTTTTAGAATGTCGAATCTGACACGTTTTACAACGTATCGGAAGCATGTTTCATCATGTCGTCGTCAAACGCGACCTGTCACACGCTCGTCCTGGTTCCGGTCGCGGAAATCGATTGGTCGTTTCAAAGTCCTTCATAATATTTGAAATGCGTCTCACTGACATGAATCTTTATATCTACACCAGACGTCGGTACGCATGCGTGTTGTTTATGCAGCACGTTTGTTATTGACAGAAACATATCACATGACAAAAACAACTGCCTATAAAGCCGAACGTATTTCCAGTAACATGATTTTTAGTAGGATAATATGTGACAAAACGTAAAATATTTTTCATTTTTCAAAAATCTTACAAAAAAAAAAAATATAAAAATGGAAAATAAAATAATTAAATGAATAAAATATAGAATAGAAATATTGACGAATATCAAAAGCATGATATTTGCGTCAGCCCTTTCATAATATGATATTTCAATGGGAAAGAATTTTTTCCATCACCAACTATTATCAAATTTTACCATTAAAAATATTGAAAAAAATATTTTAATTATTTACCAGTTTTTAATACGTTAAGTTTTTTTTATCTGTGTGTAGCAAAGAAAACTGAATATATAAAATATTTTTAAAATTTTTATATAGATTTCGAAAAAAGAAGAGAGAATTTTCTGGGCGAAAAAAATTGATTTGGTCACTTATTCATTTAATAGAGTTAAATTTTCAGAAAAAGTTTGTAATTCTGTGTCATCTCAGAAAACCCGAACGCACCGGTGATATGCCTGAAATCATCGTCGCCGTTAATAATCGTCGAGTTTAATCCGCTCGATCCGTCGATGCTGATTAGCGGACTGATGTCTGGCCAAGTGTGCAACTGGGACATCCGAATTGGGGATGGGCCAGTGCAAATGTCCCATCGTCGGTTTAGCCACAGGTATCTATCTATCTCCGAATGGGAAGTTCCTCGGGACTTGCACCTACCCGCCGAGATTATTGGCCAGAACTTGGACGTGCTTGACTTTGATGTATGGCCTGCGGAATCGCAAATATCCTCCGAGAGAAACGCTGCAAAGCCGTGCAAACGGTAGTTTCTGATACCTGAATTAATACAGCTCTTGATATGACATATATCGACAAGAACGTGTTAACACCGATTAGAAACACATGAACACTTCTGGATGAAATATAACTCGGAAGTTGCTACGTAATTTTGTTCGAGTTTACGTAATTAGAGTTTAACGTCGTCGCTTGGAGATTTGTTCAAATTATGTGTATATCCTCAAATAATTTTAATAGTTTTTCCTTTACTTTTGCTTCAAATAATATCAATCGCAGGCCATTTTATTGTTAAATGAATAATCATAATTTCTTTAATTTCTCAAATTTTGCATCACCGTTAAATTCTGAAAATATTGCGATTAATTGAGATAAAATAAGAGACAAGCACATCAAAATCTGTTGAACTTTATTTTACTTAGAAGCTGCGATCGCATTTACTCTTAATATGTAGCATTCCGTTTCTGCGTTAATTATTCAAAATACGCCAATTAAACGGTGCAGACTCCGTGAAGGAATAGTGTTTGTAAAGTGGTTCACAGCCGATGAGGATTACGGATCGTTACAATTCATACGTTTCGTAAACGCGGTCGCAATTTCTGCCGTTGTCGTGGCAAAACGTTTCCAAAGAGACTGCCGTTTCGCTGCCAAACTGTAATCTCCGTCACTCCCGTTTCTTCTCCCATTCTCTGCGACGACGCGCGAAAGAAACCCGGCGAACCAGGCGCTCTGGATCCAATCCAAGACCAACACGGAGTTCTTCTCGGCGTCCACCGACGGTACGGTTAAATGGTGGGATATCAGGATGATGAGGCGACCAATCGATGAGTTAGTGATGGATCTGGATAATCCACTCCGGCCGGATATCACCCGTGCGACCGGCGTCACAAAGCTGCAATACGTACCGACTATGGAACACAGATTCCTGGCCGGTATGGAGAACGGTATGGTGATCAACGTTACACGGAAAATGGTGCCGGTCGATAAACAGGCAGTAAGAATGAACTGTCACGTTGGCCCTGTCCTCGCCATTGATCGAAGCCCCTTCGCCAAGAAGAATTTTCTTACTGTGGGCGACTGGACCGTCAAGATCTGGACGACTACTGTCAAGGAGAGTAGCTTACTCAGCATTGGGTTAGTTCCATTAAATTTAATCAATTTATCGATCGATTATCGCTTTGCGAATTAAAGCTATAAATCTTTCTAGCTTGAAATCAGCTTGGGTTAAGTGTGTCGTATAGAATTTTTCCTTTTGTCTCATTTTCAATTTAACATAAATTTACTATGTATATTACGATTATATAGACGCTAGACGCTGGTATGGTTTATTATCAGCACCATTGTGCCGTATATCTAACTATAAATTAGTCAGCGCGCACAAAGAGTAGAATAGAGTTATGAATACTTAGCGCGAAACAAAGCGAAGCACCCATTCACGTAAACAGGATGATATATCTTGCGCTTTCCCCGTTCGACTAATGTCTTGTTTATCAGCGTCGAAGCTTTCCATTGTCATTTTTGCCGGCGTAGTTTCGAAGTTAATGTTGTTATCGTACCGCGGAGCATACGCTCGGTAAAGACTGAGGAAGTAGAAGACGAAATTTTGTGCGCACAGTGAACACAGTACTGATTTACGCGGAGCTTGCTGGAGCAGATCCAGGTACTCGGAGTTCTTCACCATAAACGCGACGGGTCTGCTGGAGGTCTACGACATTTTGGACGGCTTAGATTCGCCGGTGACTACACATTGCGTCTGTAATGACTCTCTCACAGTCATCGCGCCTCATGAGAACGGTCAACTCCTGGCAGTCGGCAGTCACGACGGCAACATATATCTGGTGGAATGCTCCGAAGGACACATTAATAATACCAAAACCGACAAGGCGGACCTTACTGCCGTGGGTATTTTGAGAAGTATCGAAAAGAGCAATAACTATATAGATATCTTGGAAGAAAATCGTGAAAAAGATCAAAACGATTTAAATTTCCGCATTTGAAGTACAAAAGATTTTATTAATTCTTTGTATCGTGTGTCAAGTGTAACAAATTTTGAATGTTATTATCTTCTTCGAATTCGTATATTTCAAATCTGTATATTCCAATTGTGATCTTACGTCACTTTACATTGTTCGAAGACGAAAGGCAATGTATTTTACTACAGTATTTCGAGAAGTGCAGTCGTTTCGAGAAGACCGTCGACCAACGGTTGAAGGAAATATGCTTGTTGCAAGCCAGCGTTCACAAGGATTCAGAAGCGGACCACTCGCCGTTCATATCAAAGAACGGACATATGAAAAGAAATAAAGGGCAAAATAAGAACAAGACGCACATTAAAGAAAAGGGCGAGCACCCCAAGAAAAAATCTCGAGCAAGGAAGTTGGAAAAGGACAATACGTTTTTCGAGGATCTGACGGAATCAGAAGCGACATTTTTTCAAACAGTAAAGAAGGTAAAGAAAAACTTAAGTAGCCGAGAAGAGAAAAAAAAAAGATGCATTTTCCACGGGCACAAGATTTTTTCTCGTGCTGTTTAGAACGCGTATTTTCGTAATATGTCTCTTGAAACATTAATGATTATCGCTATAGACTAGCGCTTCCGTTTTTGATGAAAAGAATAATGCACCATTCTTCTACTTTGTTATGATTTCATTGCAACATGTGTGCAATATCGAAACACAACTTAATCATTATTATTCAGATAAAAAAATAGATTAAAAAAAAAAATAAATAAATAAATAATTTCTTATGTGATATAAATTCTTACGAGAAATTTGCGATTAATGTTTTTTCAGGAGTTTGAAAGTTATTCAGAGATACTGGAAACACCGCGTAAGAAAAAGAGGATTGTGCATGAGCCAGTGGCGGTAGAGGACGAAGCTGTCAAAATTGCGCAAAAGCGAAGATCTGTCAGGGTGGAAAAGACAAGAGCGGCGAAATCCAAATCCCCGACGAGCTTGATAAAAGAGATGAAAGTTGACAAGGAAGAAGACGAAGAGAGAGCGGTTACGACATTAGAAGCGCCATTCGTAGAACCGAGAAAGACCACGAAGAAACGTCGCGGAGAGGAGATTTTAAGCAAAGTCTGCACCATCGAAGTCTGTAAGCCGGAAATCTGTTGCGCGGACCTGGAAGGTAAGCTTCCGCTACCAACGACAGCGCAAACGTCGTTCCCTCGGATCGGTAAGGCGATCTATTTTTTTTTCCGTTTTCTATGCGTCGCTCGGGACATCGTGGACGGACAAGATAATGAGATCTCCGCTCGAAGCCCAGCCGTGATCCGATAATACCGCGCTTCCCCAGTTACCCCGCTACGCGGCTTTATTTGAGCCCGCAATGGCGGCATTATGTAATTTTCTTTCACATTTGAGCACCGGCAGCGACAACGTGGTAACAAGAAATATCGCGGCGGACAGATTGATAGCGCTGCGAAGCGGAAAAATGCGGGGGAGAGGAGATAATTTCGTAAAAAAAAAACGGCTCCGGTGGAAAACCGCGATCGGACCGGGCGAAAGCGCCATGTCAGGTGGAAACATTGATAAACGCTCATTGTTCTGATTCGTTCATGTTCTCCCGCCTGTCCGCCATCGACGTTGCATTTCGCTGATCCAGCAGCGGGAGACGTCTCCGCTTGGCGCGACACAATCGGACGGCTTAATTAAGAACGCCGCTGTCGCGATTGCGGTCGGTTTCAAAGCGTACCGTATGCGTTTACCCAAACTGCGCCCCAGTTAGATTAATGCTCTAAACTCGGGGATCTACGTCGTCGTTGTTTCTCTTTGGCCGTTTTAGATGGTTCCGGCGTAATTGGAGACAGCGAGGGCGAGGCGTTTTCAACGCCGTTTCTTAATGAAGAACGTACAACAAACATCCGCGCATGAATCTGTCCAATGAGAATTTATTATCTGTCTCATTTCGCTTTATTCGTCGCGGCAGGCACGAAGGAACGCGCGACGAGATGGAACAAAGAAACTGCGCGTTTCGTAACATTTTTCTCCTTAATTTCTCGTGAATTTCTTTCCTATGCAAGGGACCGCTGACGGAAAGATTTTATCAAACAGCACTTTATGTACATCTGTTGTATTCTTGCGCCACTGTAATTCAGTGATTTCTTAAACCGGATATACGCGCGCTGCACAGCCGCAGAACCAAGCCTGCGCCATTAAACTATCATTTGTTACGTACTATCAAAGATACATTATGGTTCTGTCATCTTGCCAACAACTATGACGCGCAATATCTCGCTGACTGTTCCAGTAGAAATGTTTTTTTCTTTATTCTTGAAATGCGCTACTCTATTGAAAACCAATATTCATCAACGATGAAATATATCATTAAGAGCATGTATTACTATTGAATATATATCAATTAATATACATTTTATCGATATTTTTAAATAATATGATTTATTAATATGATGCATATTTAACTTATTTGTATAGTAAATTTCTAGTTTAATATTTTCAACTCTAAATTAGCAATAACAATCTAAATTAGAGATTAATATTTAAAAGTCCGCATTAATTTTTCTTTCTAAAACAGAAATGTCTTTGACCCACATAGACAATCTACAAACACATATAGTACAAAAGCAGATACGATTTTTCATATAGAAAGGACTTTAATTTAATAGTGACTGCTAAAATGTTATTGCGAGGGTTTCTATCAGAAGGGTCCAAAGGGTTAAGCTTAGATTGGATGTTAAATAAATGAGATAAGGGTGAGATCAACGACAGTGATAGAACAAAATTGGATAGGATGAAATCACCCTGGCGTTAGATTAGAGCAGTAAAGCGGATACCATTCATCGCCTTCCCACTGAGCGTTTTAAACACGTCGAGGGTGCATTGAAGTGTCCAGTATAATTGGTCTCGTGGGGAATATCGTAGTTCTATTACATTTCATCTGTCGGAAGAAATAAAATGCGCCGTTACTTTGATTGAAATATTTATTTGAGAAAAAATTAACATAAAATGAAATAATTTTGGAGTTGTTTTTTTTTTCAAATTTCTGAATAATTATCTCCGTATACTGTTGTGTTAATTTATATTTTAATAATGTAGAAATTTTGAAAAATTTTTTAAACATATAAATTATTAATATAAATAAGTATTAGTTAACTCTATGGCTCATTAATTTTCATAATAAAATGTCCAAATTAATCTAAAATTAAAATAAAATTGTCAAAGATACCAATTTTTATTCAATGTTTGATTTTTGTTCGATTCTTAGAAAACCGGAAAGCTGAATTAAGAACTCAACTTGCTTCGGAGGAGAAGAAATCTTCGTGGGTTATCACCCAACGGCGACATAAGTTATTCGATCTTGAGCAAAAGTTGCCGGAACATTCGTCAGTCGGGAAAAGAAGAGCCCTGTTGGAGGAGGACGAATTGCTGGCGAACGTACTCGCCGACGAAGTCGAGGAAGCCAGAAGGGAAATGCGTGCTTGGCAGGAGAGAATCGCGTTGGGTAAACGTGACTCCTTGCGGCTCCAAATGATCGAGGTTGTACATGAGAATCCAGAAGGAAAAAAGAAGGAAGTCGGGAACGGCGACGTCGAGTCGCCTGTGCGAAGCGCGGAGAAGGAAAGATCGGATTTTCGGCAGCTCGTAGAAACGACCTCAAAGTCTGTGATCGAGAACAAGACTTTGCGAGCGCGCGGAAAAAGAAAGGCGAGGAAGCTTGAATCGCATCTTGAAAAGTGTGCCCAGAAGGAACAGACGCATCCAACGTCGTCCGCATATACTGATGAATCAATGAAAACGATAACAACGATGTCGACGAAACGCGAGTAGGGGCAGCGATCAATAATTTAATTCGTGATATTTTGATGATTGTGCTAGCCCGGCAAAATTTATCAGCCAATGATATTAAAAATTTCGACTGCGAGAACGAAGCTGAAATGTAAACCAAAAGAATTAGTCGAAAAATTTTTGGAGCGTAACGGAAACCTGATTAATTAATTAACTCAATGCGACAGCAGAATTTTAATTTTAATTATTTCGCGATATGAGTAATATGGTGAGTTCTAGGAAATATATATATATATAAAATACATAAAAATCCAGAAAGTTATATTTAAAATATATTCGCGAAGCAATAATTCAGTTTAAGTGTTTTCTGAGATATCTCAAGATCCTGAGTCGGAGAAATTACGAAGTTGATTTGATCGAGGCTGTACGGAAAGATGGAGAATGAACTTCGAGAAGTTCATGAAAAAGAAGTTGGCGGAGGGCACTTCATATTTGAATAGAATTGCAAGACTTTCAACGTGGTGCTTCGCGTAGAGAGAAACGAATCAAACAGAACGAACAAGTGATGCAGAGTACAGTCACGTATACGAATGAAAAATTGAAAGAGCAAGTTCAATCGAGTGCTGAAAGATTTTTAAAAACATAGTAAAAATGCAAATGAAAAAAAATCGAGCATTTCGAAATGACTTGCCAATGATTCTACACTATCGTAAACGATGAATATACGAGTTTTCCACCTCCGTTGAAATTCTGTTGGGGCGATTCTATAGACCTGAAGTGGTAGCGATGAGGCTCCGAGAGGCCGAAACTTAAGACGGTAAATTGCCGAAATTACCGCGAGGATCAAAGGGGTCTGCCATTAAAGTTTCCGCTCGATTAATCGATCGTGCGGCGCATCTCGAGAGGACGAACGCCAGGACGAAAGCGCAGATGTGCGGAATAGGTATATCGCGGCTGCGGACGTGCCACTCGCGTATCTCGAAGTCCTCGAGATGAATTTCGCCGGAATTGGAAATAAAACTGATCTGCTCACGTGGAAAAAAAGTTTTCTAAAACAGTGGGATGAAGTTTAAAAATTCAAGCGGGTACGCTCATCGCTTAATCCGCGACAAGCGTCCCGTAAAGTTTGCAGCGCATCTGAAACGCTGGCGGTTTAAGCCAATATAAATTAAATTATGGAAATCGTTCTGGCGCGGACTGCAAGAATCGATTTTCGCGATACACAAGTAAAAGACTTTGAGTGGATAAAAACGAATATTTTTTAATTTCTGTTTTTTTTTAGTAGAGTTTTTTTTCGAACAATTAAATTTTCACTGGTTGTACATTTATTTGAAAAATACATACTATTTTTTTGAAACGTTATGTATATAATATTGCATGAATTCGAATGCACTGCCTCCGTTAATTAACTCCAGGAGTAACATAACTCCAGGATAACATAAAGAGCCAAATTGAATAATGATTAAAAACGTGTTAAATAACATTTCATTGTTGTATCAAACAAAATTGTGCACCACAAACACACTCAAATGTACATATACATTACAATCTATATACATATATATGTATGTGAGTATATAAATATATTGTCAAAAGAAACGCAGATTAAAAAACGAAAGTGGAAATATGTCGTCGACGGGTCGAAACAAAGTATTCCAAGAAATGCTTAAAGAAGAAATGCGTCAGTCAGGAGATCAATTAATCAATGCGAAGGGTGAGCTCACGGTGGACGAGCGAAATCTCGAATATGCATTTCGCGCGAAATTGGCGAATCGCAAGGCTCTCCGCCCGACACAAGGGAGGAAAGTTCGAAGTGAAGAGTTAAGGATGGAAAGTTGAGCGGAGCTGAAGCAAATGGATGGCGTACCGCATTCATGGAAGAATCATGAGACGATTCCCACCACTCGTGTCTTACGGAAAACTTACGTTCTCGTATGGAAAAGCCGCGCGACCTGATTGAAAGGATTCGCGCGGAATAGCTCGGCTCATGAATCCCTGCAGTGGATCATGCTCAACCGGAAAACGCTTTGATGACGACAACACTTTTGTACTTTTGCAGGTGGTAGGAACTGAATAAGCGAATTTAACAAATTTTAACTGTAACCTCGTTCGAAGAAATCTCCTTCGAAATTGAGATTATACATATAATCTCTAGAGAAGAGATTTTTCGACTTTTCATGCACTGGGCAATGTGTCTTTTTATCCCTCATTTTATCGATGTTTTGTTTCTGGTTGAAAAAAAAAAATAGTTCCTAACACCGCGACTCATTATGCATGTGCAGGCTCTAAGAGATAAAAAGCATTGGCAACGAAGAGTTCTACAAATGGCCTAGTTTCGCAATCGGTTAGCCGGGTCTCGTTTAGGTTCTTTATTTGCTCGGTAAATCCTGCTGGAAAACTACAGGTGTAGCGCGGATTAGCAAATCGATAGACACTCGAGAAACGTACCGTAGCTATCGAGTCTTTCGTGTTGCAACTCACCACTCCATTTCGGATAATTCCTGTTGAAACTATACTCGATTTGCGAAATCGTTGTAAATGTAGCAATAAACAAAAACTGTAGAATAGAAGTGCAGAAATTCTCAGAAATGTAAATGAAATATATATTTTTGTACAATTTGTATACACTATAAAAAATTTATGTAAAATTGCATGTAATTTTGAAACCTATTATAATAGATGTTAATTTTTGCGTGTTACTCTAATTTTGCAGTACATAAATAAAAATAATTTTTTAATTTGTACATTTTTTTACAGTGTATGTACAAAGAAAAACAAATTAGAAAATTTATATGTAGAGTTAAAAACACGCAAAAATTTACAGTTTTGTTGTAAATTTACAATTTAGAGTGTGTCTCAAAATTACCCACTATAATGGATGTAATTTTACATAAATTTTTCACAGTGTAAGTATAAATATATATATATTTTTATACATATGTATTGATATGTATTGATCTTAAAACCTTTTTGGATGATTTTAATAAATACTAATGTGACAAGAAATTATTTGTGTATTTCTTCAAATGTTTCATGTGTTACACGTGCGATCTCGCTGCAATTCTATGAAAAGATAGATCGGAAGGTATACAATTTTTCAACAATCGGCCGTACATCGGTGTTAGTTCGTAGACTATAGCAATGTTAGCGACGTAGTGCATGAATCCGAAAACAATACGAATCTTCGCCTCCGTTGATGATTGTTGGCCGAACGTGGTCGGTGGAAACTAACAAACGGATGCCGCGGCCATTAGCTGATGAGGGCATCGTAGTTCATCGAGCCCTACGAATTGAGATCGGAAATTACAATGTATGAGGAGAAAAAGCTGGTTGGAGAGAAACATCGAGTCGGGAAAACAACAGGTCCTTTCAAATGCTAAACGAACTACCGCGATAGAGAGTAGCTATGTTGCATATTTATAATCACGAAGCAACTCAACTAAACTAATTCAGTTTTGAGATGTAATACAAGTCAATGAATAAATCTCGAGGGTCAATTAAATATTCACAATGTTTCATTTATAAATGCAATTCGTGTAAAGAACTGATGACTAAGACTTTTAATATGTCATGCAGTTATCTATTAAAATTAATAGATTCGGGAAATTCATTTCCTTTTTAAACAATCGAGGAAAATAAATAAATTGCTGCTGATTAGTTTTACAATCTGAATTAAAAATTTTTATTTAAGTTATTTTCTATTAAATTTCTATAAAATATTCTAATTTATATAATTAATATTATCCAGCGTTGTGATAGCAATTTGTCGCTGTTAAACGTGTAGCACCGTATGTGATGAAACATGTATGAGTATATATACATAAATCACCATAATATTTGCGTTGGCTAATAAAAATATCAGTATGCGCGTTTCATCGCATCATGCAGTGGAAGATGGTTTTTATTTTAATTTCAAAAATTTTTCGACGCAACGATCAACGCTCAATTCCGCATACTCATATTTTCATATATCTGAAGCTAGTGTATCATTTCGTGGAAATTCATAAACTATTAAAGCTCTGTCTATATACAATCAATATTATTGATGCAATATATCGTGTAAATAATACTGATATCACGTAGATATAATATTGATATCAATATAGACACGATCAATATAATTGCGCAATATGAAGTTACTACGTAATTTCATCGAGGATCAATTTAGGGATTGCTTTAGAGAATTTTGGTTTTATTTTTATGTAATTATTTTGCAGGTCGTGATAGATTGAACAAAAATAAAGTTTTAGTCATTGAGCCAAAGAAATTACGATAAATTGAGACGTCAGGATAGAAGAAGACAAATTCTTTTCATTTAAACAGCATAAAATAAGCTTAATCAAGTCTAATGAGAAGTTTCATTAGATTTAAAACAAATTAAAAAAAAATTCCAGAATGTTTATCTTTAAAACAATGGCTCCTTTGTTGAACTTATGAAATTTTTGATTACACGTGAGCAATCTTTCTTTCGTAGAAGACGTGACAAGCATAATGCTAGATGCACAGCAGAGAGTATGGAACGATCGTTAAGATGGAGTAGTACCTACATCAGCGATTCTCGATGAAGTATTAGAGAAAATCTTGATTGCAATCTTCACCGATTAACCAGTGTCTTTCATTCGTTCAATCAGCTGATCGAAAAAACGAGAGAGCTTCATATAAATCAAATTAAGTTCTATAGCATCAAAGATGTGCGATAGATAAAGATATAAAAATTCTCAATTTCATTTTATTGCTACATTCGTGTTTTATTTGATATAACTCTTTAATGTTGATAAAAATATACTTGATTATGTAATGAAAAGTACTAGTAGAAAAAATATTTTTGCAGAACATATTGTATCTTGAAATGAGAAATATCCTAGTTTGGGAAATTAATTTTCAGAATATAGAATTGCAGAGTTCAGTTAAAACTGTAAAATTATAGTTAGCGGGCAATAATTCAGTGGCATTAAAATTTGAATTTTCAAAGCCAATTGAGATCGTAGCCTTATTATAATTTTCTTAAAAAATAATACCACCATATTTCCTCTCTCTCTCTCTCTCTCAAAATGTAATATAAAATTTAATATCGAGAAAGGAAACGATATCAGATGCATCAGAAGAAAAACCGATCGTGCACAATTTCACGCTGGGAAATACATGTGGGAATACACGTGTGACACTTTCGAAAGATTCGCCCATTCCTCACATTTTAAATATTGATTTAGAAAGCTTTGCGCGCGAGAGTTTAGTTTAGACTCGACAGTTTAGTTCGGGATATAAAATGGAGATCAAGCAAGTTTTTCTGAAAACACGCGCCGAATTTGGCAAGCAATGCATCTTCGACATATATGGCCCGCACTTGGACGAGGAGATCAAGCCGGATCCTGACGCTATGGCCCATTACATTATAAGGTCTCACTGTAACACCGGCGTGCAACGCACCGAACAGTTCGCTTTGCACGAGGTTAATAATTTATTACATTCAACGCTGATTATCTGACAGTCTCATTACAATTCATTGGATATGCAAGAAGAATACGAAAAGATTGTAGGTTTATTTGTTTAATTTACAAAATTATGCTCAAAATTTCCATATAAAGTTCTAATAACGACTTTAGCGTTACAACGTCGGATCCCATGTAAAGGGAAACGAACTACACCTCTTGTGGCAACCCCCTAAACTCAGTTTAAAAACTCTACTAATATATTCAAAAATCAGCTACGCTTTACTTTAACGGAACTAGACACAACTTGCGATAAAATTGGCGTCAGTCTGACGCGCCTGACGGCGCAACATCCGCGCATCTCGCAGAGTTCGCTACTTGATGCCACAAATGTGCAACTTTCTACGAAACTACGACGTGGAAAGACGGTACCTCACGCGAATTTTACATGACCAGCATGTTTTGTTTAATAATGAGGCAACTCGAGCTAGACATTCGGCATTGCTTTAAGAGCAATAATAATTTCACGAATCATAATTTTAATGTGTTGAATATTTCAAAGCCATGTTGAGAAAAAAATTAATAATTTATATAAAATATATAAGGTATTTCATACGAGATAAAAAAAATCATTCAAAATAATAAATTCGTGCTTACTTTATCGTTCATAATGTATTATTTTCTTGAATTGAGAAATGAGGACTAAATGAAAATGAAGTTGTTTGAACACACACGATCCAGTGGTCAACCCGGTGGAATTTCACATTACCATCCTAGCAATCATTCCCATGGAATTCCAGGTTCAAACTGTCGGCAGTCAGACGAAGAGCAGCGGAATGTTTCACTTCGAGGGTGGTTGGTCCAAGGAAATCAATCCGAAAGACGAGGAGAGTACAGCAAGATTTCGGAGGCGAATCGAGAAAGACGAAGAATGGGCGCCGAAATTGCGCACGTTATTTCAGGTATATTAAAACTGGATTATTAAGAATTTTTACATTATTGACATACTCTAAAACTTAGTCAGAATCCTGAAAAAATAATTAATACTAACCTAAAGAAATTAAATAATAATTAATTGATTGTATGATTCTAGATATTGATATATCCCATTATGTTTTATTTCAAAAGATGCAAAAAACATGTCATTCTCTTTCTCATAGCAAATGGAGCACAATGTTCTTCAGAATGGGGCACTTAATATATATGATCATTACTTCGACGATATGATTCCTACAGAATTAGTGAAACCTCGTCATGTCAGGTGAAAATTTAATTTCATCTATATTTTATCTGTAACAAATGAGGCTTATACAGGGTGTCCCAGAATATTGGGTACTATTTTCGTGTGCAGGTAGAGCGGACGAAACTGAGTCGAAAAGTCTGCATACAAAAATAGTACCCAATATTCTGGAACATCCTGTATATAATTCAATATACATATATAATTCATATTTATAATTCACATATGATTATATAATATCTCAAATATGGATTGATACTACTAATATGAAGTAATGTAGTGAAAAGTGTAAAATATTTTTATTAAAAGATTTGACAAAAAGAGTAATCATAATCATAAAATAATAATTCAATCAATTGAAGAAATTTTAGTCGATTAAAGTTTTCATTATCAAATCGATACGGCGCATGGAATTTCGTGTGTTTTCAGACGAACAATTTTAAAATGTATATATTCGTGGAGGACAAGAATGACTACGTTGGTTCGACCATCAAAAGATTTAAAATTTAAACCCGGGCCGAGCCCGAAGGTATCTGAACATATGTCGGGATTCCGGAGTCGTAGTGGACGTGAATGAATTATGCATCCTACCGCTAAATTTGCTTTTCTCTGTTTTAAACTAACGATTTTCCGCACGCGAGAGCTGCAGACGGTTTTAAACTATTTAATAATTTAATTACTTTGAAAAAAAGTTGCGACAATAATAATTTCTTTTTTTTTACGTTACTTCATACATTTTTCAATAACATAAATATAAATATAAAGTAAAAGAGACAATAATATAACTTTGTTAAAAATTTTACATATCCATCTATTAATTTTAACATTAAATTTAAGTTAAATTTAATGTTAAAATTAATAGATGGATATTGGAGCGTAAAATAAAAAGAGAAATGGAAATAAGTGAATATCCACTATGTAAACTAGGTTACCGTGATAATACATTTATCAAATACTATGTATTAATACTGAGAATTTATATATATTATAAAGTTCATCATTACGTGCAACTTGCAGGACGTGGAATACGTATTATTTTTCAAAATACTAAAATGTCATATTTTCATGTCAACCACATTTTATATTATTTTAATGGTATTATTACTGTGCTAAAAAAATATATGATATATTTCTTTTTTTATCGTATCAAAGTCAATAGTCTGAAATTCTATTTCAGGACAGTGAATGTCTACGAAGATCCTCAAACGCCGGCGAGATCGGTGAACAATATTTCTTGGTCGCCAGACTCTGGCAGTAAAATAGTAGTCTCGTACTGCTTCTTTGGAATTGAGCCAGATTACAGCAACATTGCGTACATCTGGCAGATTGGTAGGTGGAAAAAGCGTGCAAAAGCCTTGACTGCATTTAGACGGTGCACTTGATTACGGTTGCACAACGTCCGCAATAAGTTTCCGCCCTTAACCCGCATTAACGTTTTTAGTAACGGCGATTTTTTATACGGCATGCAAATTGCTTCGATAAATAACAATCTTGTTCCGCAAAAATACGTGCGGCTTTTTTGTACGTTAAGAGCGCTTCTTTTCGACAATCGTCTAATTGCTCGTAACGAAACGTAGTCTGAAACTTTTATCGCGCTATAAACGATGTAAATTTCTTAACAAAAAATATATGAGAAATATTTGCTGATATAACTTTAACGTGATAAAAGTAAATTAAATATTCAGTCTAATATTATTTAATTGCAAGATAGCTTTTTTATGAAAAACATACGTTTTTTTCCTACCTCGAAAGAGTATTAAATTAAAAGTTGGATAAAAAGTAAGTTAGATTAAAAAATCCTACGTAAAATTCAGTTTTAGCAATCGAATACGCGACGCCAATTCTCTCCACGCAACACCTGCGTTCAACACTTGATAGAATGTTGATCGATCAAGCTGCAATGCATTGTTATTGATTAATTAAACGAAAAAATGCAATGTTTCTATATTAGCAATTACTTCATCTTATTTTTATAACGAATGAAACACTAGCCAAACAACGCACACGAATAAATCGGGCATGAAAACCCAACGATATTGCATTTCTCGCATATCGGAAATGGAATGTAGCTACACTTTATTCAACGCGTGTATTTTTTAACGGTACGTCTCTAATGGCTTGAAATCGGATTTCACAAGCGCAACGTTTTAATCTTTCAAAAATAACGCGATGTTTTTCCATTCGTTTGCACGGTCGACGACCAAAATGTCGCGAAACTGGTCCCGAATAATCGAAAAACACACGGCAGACAATCCTAATAAGCCGTGGATGACACTGGAGGCCCCATCTGCCACGGTGGTCAGCGAGTTTAATCCCCGAGATCCTTCCATACTTGCCAGCGGCTTGGTGTCAGGCCAAGTTTGCAGCTGGGACGTCAGGACTGGCAGCACTCCGGTTCAAATGTCTCATCGTCAATTCAGTCATAGGTAATCTCGACGTGAACATGCCTGTGCGCGACGTCGGAACTTTGGATTTCATAATTCAGTACCGGAGTGCCCTGTTCTTGGTCGGTCGAAAGAGCATTTCGAGCTTCACGCGGCAAGATGATGAATGATTAAAATGTTGTCCCTGTCGCATTTTCGCCCTCAATTAAATTTCATTCCATTTTTTACACGACACATTCGCCACGTCGCGTGTGATTTTTCTTTTAATATCAACGCGCTTGCAATGCTGGCTCAATCATTTTTATTTCATTTTATCCGCGTGAAAAATGCAGCAATAGTACGTGCGAGAAAAATGTTTGTTCTACCTTTGAAATGTATAACGTAATAATTATATGATATAAGAGAATATAATTGGATTAACAAAGAAATATAATTAAGTCTCTTTTATGAAATATATCATATTTTTTAAATAAATGTATAAGAATTTTGTTGCATCTTCCAAGGGATTGCACGACGGTAGTCAAGTGGATCGCCACGAAGACTAATACGGAGTTCTTCTCGGGCTCTGCGGATGGCCGTGCCATGTGGTGGGATACCAGGAACTTGCAAAGACCAACTGAAGTTCTTGTGTTCGATCTTCAAACACCAAACGAACCGAAGATGGATCGGGCAATCGGAGTTACGTCGGGCGACTACGAAGCCAGCGTAGGCACGAAGTTCATGTTCGGTTTGGAGAATGGCATCGTGATCAGTGGTTCGAAGAAGGCGAGAACGCCAGCCGAGAAAATGGCCACGAGATTTAATGCTCATTACGGCCCAGTTCTTTCTGTTGATCGCAGTGGCTTCAATCCGAAAATCTTTCTCACCATCGGTGATGGTACGGCTCGTATCTGGGCGGAAGATACTAGGGATAGCAGCCTCGTGTCGACGAAGTATCTTTTTCCTCTATTTGAAGATATTCGAAGAATTAATTATAAAAATAATAACTTTAATATTTAGTACAAATAAAATTCAAAAAGATGCTTACAATTAAAGGTATATATACTTTTTCGTTTAATAACTCAAGTAAGATTTCGAAGATGAGTTGAAAATTATTCAATTAAAGATAATAATTTTAATAATGACTAAACGGAATAACAACTAAAACCGTAAATTGAGAAAATTTATAATAAATTATTATTTATTATTATGATTTATTTCAGCAGCGAAATGTAATCGCTTGTTATGATAAATAGTATTTAATACAGATGTTATACCTAGGGCAATTAATATAAAGTATTTCATATTAAAACATCAATATTAATTAAATTAATACATATTTAATATTAAAATAATCATAAATAAGTATCAATTAATTTTTTATATCTCTAGATATAATATTAATTCTTATAGTAATATAAATGCAATCAATATAATACAATGTTTGTCAATTAATAATATGAACAAGACATAATTAAATTTTGTTATATTATTATTTTTAGATTTATAAAAGATGCACTCTGTGGTTGTTGGAACAAAGCGAGACACTCTATATTTTACGTAGCGACGCGTATCGGTATACTGACTGTATGGGATCTTCTGGTGGGCCTGCAAGAACCAATTTTGACAGTAAAACTATGCGAACAAAAATTAACTGTCGTCGCTTCACACGAGATGGGATCTTTACTGGCCATTGGAAATTCTGCCGGCAACGTTTATCTTGTCGAGTTGTCGGAGGCATTACATTCGTTTGATAAATATGACAGGAACGATCTCACATCGGTGAGTTTATCTTCAATTGGTAGTCTGTCTTTTTATAAATTTATACTATGTAAACAATAGAAAATTGAGCAACATGTATAAACGTTGACTATATAACATATAACGAATTCTGATGCTAATATTTTTCATTCTAAATGTGAAAAAATTAATTTTTTGTTTCATGTATAATTCTTTTATATTTGTTTTACTATAGTTAATACTGTAATTGTTTTATAAACACATAATTATTTGAAAAGAGTTATAAAATGAACGTGATATTCATTACGCTTTTCTGAACGTCAGTACCTGGAGAGATGTTCTCGTTTTGTGAAGGCTATAGACACGCGAATGAAAGAAATAAAATTAGTGAAAACCTTAGAGGAAACATCAGAGCCCGCGTTAGTGGATCTGAGAAATAAAAAGAAGGATAAAAATAAACGATTAACGATTGATAAACAAAAGATTGAAAAAGAAAGACTAAAAGAATTGCGAGAGAGAGCCAAAACTATATCCAAAAGAAAGCCTATCCATCCTAAAGATGAGTTTCCCGAACTTCAGGAAGTGGAAAACGAATTTTTTGAAATTGTAAAAAGGGTAATATCAAAATAATCAGTTAATAATTTTTAAAATATCAAATAATAATTTTGGTTGGAATACTTTTTAAATTAAAATTTCTAATCAATTTGGAAGAAATGGCGCTTAATAATTGCTTAATAACAATCAGAAATTTAAAAACTATTTAACAAAATTTATATAAAGATACTTTGAATTATGAGTTTCAATTTTACACAAAAATTCGTTACTTGAATATATTCAATATCACTTTATTTTACACTTTATTCTTTCTCGTTTCAATGTTTTATTTTCATGGTGTAATAAAATTTCTAATATATCACTCGCGGTCAGCTAACCGCTATATATTAGAGAACTTTTGTAATATTTCATCTATCTTTCATTCGACTGCGACCTTTTACTCTTCAGCGTGATTTATCGTTCACTGTCGCGTAAAATGTCGCTAAATAATAATTACACTTGACAAGATTTAATATAATTGTTAGAAATATAAATCCATAATATATGCAAATAATATATAACTATCAGTAATTTTATGTCAAATAATTAACTTGATATTAAATCAATTATTATTTTTAAATAATTTTATCATCTATCATTTCTCATTGGTTCAATTTCTCTTCTCAAATTCGAATACAATCATTGAAAAGATTATATTCGAGTGACCAATTAGAGTTTATTAGTGTTTAAAAGTTTAATAATGTGTATTTTTTTTATCATATGTAATATGTGCATTTTAATTATTTTGGATTTCAATCTTATGAAGAAATTTTTATAAACAGAAGATTATTTCAATATATCAATCTTTATTTATTATATGTTAATTTTTATTATACATATTACGATACACTCTACAGCTGCATTTAATGTAGTTATAATAATTAAACACACACAGATAATTAAACGAATAAATAATTTTATTTATTTCTTCATCTAAATTGATTTAATCTGTATTATATATTTCTGTGTTACAGGAAAAACAACAATATGAAGAAATAGAAGAATTAGATATGTCCCCTTCAAAATTCAGCCGTTTCATGAAAAGACACCCCAGAATTGAAAAGGATTCGCATTTGCCGATAGATGAAGCAACAAGACTCGGACCGAAAATGCCATCCAAGAAAATATTCAAAGAGCGAGAAAAATATCCAAAGAAAACCGAGATCGGCAAAATTTCCAAGGCGGAAATAGCGCAAGACGTTGAACAGGAGAAAGCAATGGCGGAAGAGCCCTTGCCTTTGTTGGCGGAAGAGCCCTTGCCTTCGTTGGTGGAAGCGATTGTAGAATCTCCTCGGCAGGAAATTAGCAAGAGAAAGCGCAGAAAGAAGGCGCGGAAGAAGCGACTGATGCCCGTCATTTTCAGGTTGGCGAAGCCTTGTAAACTTGTTGTCTGCAAACCTGATATTTGCTGCCGCAGAATTGCGCCTAGAAAATTAACTAGGTACGGATTTAATATTAAGCACGATAAGAGGCATTATATATAATGTAAACTTTCTATTAATTTTATACTTATTCCATAGCTTATAATACTATACGTAAAATATTTAGGTCAATATATATATATTTTTACATCGCATATTATATTTTAATAAAAAAAGATAAGATATCGAATGTAGAGAAGCTTGATTTTGTTAAGATTGATAGAATTTTAGTGATTTTTGAGATTTTCTGATGTTACTGGAATTTGAATGATGCTTACTTAAATTCCGATTCATCTATCGTTTCTCTTTTCCTCTTTTTCTTTCTTGACTTTAAAATTCACAAGAAAAGTATATTGAATTACCGATCCTAGGTCTACAGATCGAGCAGCAAAGGATCATGAAAAATGGGACGAGATTGACAAGAAAATGAGATCGAAGGATGACGATATCGGAGCACGATCAATCAAGGACAAAACGAGACGAAAGAAAAAGGAATGCTGGACGAAGCTTCTGCGTGTTCATAAGCGCAGAGAACTAACTAGAAAGTACAGTGAGAAAGAAAAAATTCATTTTCTTCAGAAGATAATGGCACCGCCTGAAGAATTCACCGACATGACGGAAGATGTGAGGAAAGCTAAAAAGGAGATCCATGAAGCCAACATGGCAAGGACAAAAGCAAGGAAACTCACCAAGAAAGCTTCGAAAAGCAGGTTAGTTCCGGTTTTGGGTTTTTCAGAATTCGACTTTACCTAGTTTAGCTTTAGAATTTTACTTTCGGAAGATTTCAGTTGTATTCTGAGAGCTCTTCATTTTTATCTTTTGCCTCATTTAAATGCAATTTTTCTAATCTGTTCAATCGATTATTCTGAGTATTGTTTGTTACTAATCGGATAAACAGCGGTGAATTATACAATATATAAAGATAATATTTAACATATTTAGAAGAACTATGTGAATTTATGTGAGAACATTTTGTTGAATTTCATCATTTCAAAAATCTGCGGATCCGAAACCTGAATTTTTCACCATATTCCGTCCGATATTCGGCAACCGATAATTTAACTACGATATTCCATACAGTGCTGCGGCTGTGGAAAAATTTCGAGACATCTAAAGAGGATCGAGAAGGGACGAGGAGAACCTCGCCAAGGAGGTCACGACGAAGAGGATTCTTCTGGCATGGAAGGGAAGGAAGGTGTCGTACCATCGTCATGACAGATCCTTGCGTTCCTCCTTGGAAACCATCCTCGCTCGCGAAGGATCTGCAGACACTTTTCGGAAGCTTTCCGCCGGAATCGATCGAGAAAGAGACGAGACCCGACGTGGCTTGCATGGAGGAAATCGAAGCTGCTCGCGTTAGAGTTTATCCACGGATTTCCGACTTCCAATCCATCGAGTAATGTTACGTTATCCGGAGTGTGCTCTTTTTTTATAGCAGTGCTACAATGCTAACTTTAAAAAAAATTTTCTGCAATAGGAGAAATACGAGAAAATTTCGTATTCAATGAATATCTTTTCTACTTATTTTTTATAACTTTCGTTTTTTGCACAGTTAATTATAAATAAACTAAGTTATAAATTAAGAATTCTAAATATTTAATAATATCTGATAATTATTTGATACTAAATAATCGTGTTAAATAGTCATAATTAAGTCTGTGTGAAACAATATTGCGGATTAGTGTTATATTTATTCGCTAGTAAATATATTTATGCACAGATTATATTATTTCATCATATTTGTTTTACAATCAGTTCATATTAAAACTTGTATTCTTTACTTCTTCAAATAAATCACATCTACATATATACATATGCAATATATATTTTCAATCCCTCGATTTTCCCTGTGATTCACATGAAAAACTGGATCGTGCAAACTAACTTAATCCTATTCGCTCGAGGCTACACGGCGATTCGTATTATCGTGAGTCGAAAGGGAACGACGGAAAATCCTCCTGGGTCTTCAGGGATTCAGGATGATAAATTCGCGCAGGAAGAGCTAACATTCAAAGCTCGATTCCGGTCGTAGACCGGACAGTGGAGCAAGACGACATTTCCGGTTGGACACCAACGTCCAGCTCGACTTCCGGCATTCCACCCCCGTGAACCCTCGCGCACAAACACATGCACGCATCAATCAGCGCGTATATATGACGAAATATGCAAAGGCACTTTTCACGCGGTCAAAAGTTAAGCACTATCATTTCGTGAATCGCACCTCCTTCACCGACAATGTTTCCAGACGAAAGTTGGGCATGCTTTAACGAAAGTTGAAATGAAAGTTTTCTCTTGGGTGCAATTTCAGTTCCCCTGAGAAGAAAACGAGCGATTTCAGAAGGGATATATAAGCAAACTGTATACTTTTCGTTAATCTATGAGCTCTTTGACGGGTTCAAAGAGCGCGTTTCCACAGTGAAAGTTTAAATCGGTAACACCGCCTCTCAGAACTTTTTTATTATTCGACATTA
>VBVQ01000255.1:0-18486 GCA_011636635.1 Tetramorium simillimum | reverse complement strand
AACTATAGGGAACTCTAAGTCTCTTCAAAATAAAGCTAGAACTCAGATCAGAACTACGAAATTTTAATGTTGAGGTGCTAACTTAACACACGCTTCAAAGAGCGCGTTTCCACAGTGAAAGTTTAAATCGGTAACACCGCCTCTCAGAACTTTTTTATTATTCGACATTAAATGCTTTAATGATTTTTATCATTTCGTTTATCGGGTTAAAAATCATATTACTTCGCAAATGATAGCGGGAAGCATTCCGCATGGTGCTTCTGATTCATTATTTACAGATTGCTGCTGAAGAAATAGCTGACGCCTAGGAAATCGTTAGAAAGAAGTTTTATCAGTTAACTTAGACAGGAGTAATACCCGAGTGGGCAAGTTCCTTGGCGTCCGCAGAAAAATAATTGTTTCTACTTGGCAAGTTTTGCACGTATTTCACCGCCACTCAGCGCACGATTGGTTACGGCTCGAATGCACACATTTCGTAATATTTTCTAATATATAATTATAATTACGTAGCATTGTTTGGATATCACTTAATGAGACCGCATTTACTCGAGACCGTGAAGCTCGATGTAACATTATTGCACATAATTTAATTATTTTATTTTATATTAATTAAGAGGCAAAATTCCTCTCACAAAATATCCATTGCAAAATTAATTATCATTAAGCTTTAAAGGCTTCTAGTTAATATAATATTCTATTATAAACAATAATCTAATTTTCTCTAGTGTAGAAAATGCGAATTTTATGAATACTTCACAGTATAACTATGCTATACACCTTCAGATTATATGAATATATTGCATAACTCAAACGTGTACAAAATGGACATGAGTTTCTCTCTCGAAACACGAATATCTGCTGCATCGAATAATCGTAACTTACGCAAAGCTAAAGTTCACGGATCAGAATCTTTGGGGACGCTTTAAAAGGCGCGCAAATCAAGATGCATCCCCCCTCCCCCCCAATAGAAATATTTCAGGGAGTTGGCGCGACGAACGTTGCATATTGCGACAAATTATTCACGTTGCAATTTCCAAGGGAAATCCCTGTGGCGCGCAAGCAACGCTCAACGTGTCGCCAATCAGATGTTACCGTTCGCACACAAAAAGATAGAAATTCGGAAAAGAATATCATATAAAGTTTCGAGTAAGAGCGACGAATGTGTGAATTTTTAACCGTGAAATTCATAAACGAATTGTTTCCAAAAGAAATAATTCCTGAACTATGGAATTTTATCCATCAATATATTAAGATCAACGCAAAATTATAAATTTTTGCCTACCGATTATCAATTTTTGCGCATAATTACGTGATACTCATGTTGCATTGCTAAAGAATTTAGAATGCAAGAAATAATAATGCAATGAATAGAAGAACGATTATATAGCGATTTCGTTTGATATTTCTGCGTGATAAAAATTATAATTTATTAATAATTGTACAAAAGTGAACGCAAAAATATAGAAACTGTATTTCTTAGAAAGATAAATTTGGTATATTGTCCATAATTTCAAGTTCAATGACTATTAATAATAGATCGGTAAATGCAATTATTAATATGCATGACACTTTTATGCCCAATGCATACATACATTTGCACAATTGCAATGCGGCGTAGTCGTAAATTATTCGCCATTGCAATTTAATAACGCATTAATTAATCGTGAAGTACGTTTCCGACGCATTACTGTACTATTACATTCTAATTATCGAGGTAATCGAGCTACTTCAGCAGCATAATTTATGTTGAACATAGGATCATAAATTATATTTGAACTGACAGAGTGATTAGATCGATTCCAACGTTGAGAAAGTTTAATTATATTTTCTAGCATATTTCACGAATGGAAATTTCTTTTCAAAATTTTCTTTAATAACAATTATGCTTACGACTCAATTTTCAATTAAATTCAATTTATTCTTAGCAGAAACGAAACTAAATAGAAATGTTGAGGAATACAGATAACATCGTAGAAGATTACAAGATAAAAGCGATTCCCGTAAATGCAATTAAAATTGAAACTCTACTACTGCCACGTCCGCAGGAGCAAGATTTATTTCTCGATAATGGCATTATTCCTAATCAATAAAGCATTGTAAACTCATATTTTGGAATCTTTCGATGGCTTATCCGTTTCCGATAAATACGCGCGAATAATTGTCTATAGGGGCTTTTTCATCCTCCAATTATTGCTCTCGGACGCGTGTAAAATTAAACACCCGCTTCCGCGGCGGAATTTATCGGTCCGCGATAAATAATGAGCGCGCCTAATGCCCGTAACAAATGTACACCCGTTAAATCAGCTTCTAGGATTAAATGGAAAATCGGTCGATGTAACTCGCGGGTATCGTTTCGGTACGCAGCCGATGTATGAGGTAAAACAAAACAATCGATTATTTTAATATTGCAGCACTACATGCTACGAGTCCTGTTGGGATTCGAAACAATTGTATTATACTTGGGCCTACAAAGGCACTTGTGAGTGAATGAACGAGCGAGTGTAACAAAGCAGTATACGAGTAAATGGAAAACAAGATGAGAATAGGACATGCAAGAACGTAGAAAGTATATATTTTCTAAAAATACCAATACGAAATAAAATAAGTAAATTGGCAGTAAATTTTACATAAATTAATGTATATAACTTTTATATTTTCTTGAATGTTCCATTCATCAAAGTCATAAAAACAATATATATTATTAAATATCTTTCTTATAATTTCCTTTACATTATTAATAAATCAAATACTTTTTCTGGCAAATAAAAATCTTTTTTACTATTATATCATTTAGATATAAGATATAAGAGATACCACACTACGTGTTAATTAAGAAAGAAAAATATATATGGAGAATATTTTTTTAGTTAAGATTTAATGTTGGAAATTATTCAATGTTTAAAAGTAGAAGAAAGGATTAATAGGACATGGTGTTATCTTAACGATTATTTCCGTTCCGTTTCGTTAAAACGAAACGGCGAGAGCGAGAAACGTTGAGTAAAAATCTGGACTGGCTTCACTGGGATTAGCTTAATGGCCGTCGGTGATAACCTTTGATTCGTCAGTGTCACTTAGTAATTAATCTGGTTTAACCACAGCAATGCTATTCTTGCTAGCTATCTTAAATCAACGAAAATTAGTTAGGAAAGAAAGAGAAATGACTACTCTAATGAGTAAGATATGAATAACTGCATATGATTGTTATGTCATGTAAAATTTCGTACAAAATAATAAAAATTGTTAAATAAAATATAAACAGAATATAAAATAAAATGCGACATGATAAATTATAGAATAATTATATTAATTGAACAGGAAATAACAAATGTGTAACGAAATGTGTTCGGTGGAACGAAGCTACATAATAATCTTGTTGAAAATATGCAAAATTTACAATATTAAATTAAATTGTACAATTTTTGCTTGTAAATAATTATTTTTTTGGAATAATTAAGAAAAAATGAAATAAAAATTAAATGATATGTAAATTCAATATACACGCAACAATTATAAATAATAAATCAATTGGAACTATTATTTATTAATAATCAATTAAAAAATATAAAGCAAACTTTAAAGAAATAATGCATTGTAAAAGAGTAATTCAATAATATTTCCCAAGAGTTGATCGATAAATCTAGAGCTTCCAGTTTTACTTTTTATATTTAATTAAGATTTCACAAAAAATATTCTACCATGAACAATATGCAGAAAATTCTGCTTTTTTACCTGTAACATCCTTGATAGCGAATGCACAGACGCGCCAATAGTGCCATAATCGATATTAAATCGATGTCAAGCGTCATACTCGAACTTAACGATGCGATGTCTTTTCCATGCAGATATACGATTTGCATAACATGTTGTACAGGATTTTTCATCGCTAGCGGCATGTTTGTAGGTCCAAGTAATCCACTTAGGTGGAACACTTAGGTCAGCACTTAGAATAATTTTCCAGCAGGTATGCGAAAGCGCGAGGATGAGATGCGCCGCTTAATGTCCTTCTTGCACGATCGTGCCGTTGGAAGATCAGTATACTGGTAAAATGATCTTTTTCATGAAAGCTCGTTTTACGTAATCAACGAACCATGGTATTGAGATCGGATATTGCGATATAAAAAAATCGTAATCGCTTTCTGATTAAATTTGTGTATCGACGACCAAGTTCGAACTTAATTTGAAATCATTCATAATAATTGGTTAATTGTGTTTGTTAAAATTATTTTATAAAAGTAAATTATTTATACAAGTAAAAGTTATATAATAGTTAAATAGAAAAAGATTATGAAAAAGATTTCGTCGAAACTATATAATAATTGTAAATATATGTTGCTCAATTACACAATAACTTATGCGATACAATAATTGTACGATGTATAATTGTACATCGTGTGTGGTATTAATGCAATTCTTTTTAGACAAAGACCAGAAGTCAGCAAGTTCCTACAATTTGCATATTTCTGTGTGTGTGTTTGTTCTATACAAAAACGAATATATTTTAGGAATTATGTAAATTGTGCACGGAGAAGCGCGATAATCGTTAAGATCTGAAACACGATGCACGACGGTAATATAAAATCGATTACGGTATGGTTGCTATATCTCGTAATATCTGTGGAGAGTACCACAGATGGAAAAAATGATAGCATCCGCATATCATTTCCGTAGTATGCAAGTTTCTTCCTGCATTTTCGTACATACACTACACCATTACTGATGCAATGTTAGATGGATCAATAAATACATAAATTTTCTGAGATAATAAATTCTACTATTGAATTGAAACATTAATTTGAACAATTACGATATTTTTTCGATTATGTTAAATATTATTATGTTATATTTGACTTGTAAATAATATAATTTAAAAGAAAACTATACTTTGCTAGAATTAATTTTGTATGATAAAGCAAGAAACATTTGCATTATTTTTCTTTTAAATAAATAATTGCTTAGCAAGATTTCGTGTATATAAATAAAAAACTACATGATGAAACTACTACGAATATATAGTTCCAAGAAACTACTTCAATAATGTAAAATTATCACACTTGTTAATAATTTAGTTTGTTCAATAAAGTGATGGTATCGTGATGATTACTATGCAATGATGAAATCGACCTTTTTTATCGATTAATGGGAATGTATTTTCAAGGGACTAATGCTATCCGATATTATCACTCATACGCTGTGACAAATCGTAATTATCATAATGAGATAAATTTCGATGCACATAAATTAATGAACCTATCAATTTTCACTATTTGTATTAATATTTATATTTTTCTTTGTTTCGGCTTTCATTATTACCTTTTTAATAAAAATTTTAATAACAAGATTAAATTTATTTATGTATAATAAAATAAAATAATAGATAAGTAATAACTTTATCGTAATTTTACATACGATGTTATAAAAACAATCTACGCTTTATATCTTATGTCATGTTAATTATTAAATCATGTAGCACAGAAGGTATCATTATTACTACTTACATCATTAATACATAGTTAATCTTCCAAATGCAGTTATTTCTGCAGAATAGTGACCTTATCAGACACACGAATCAGAATAAGAGAGTTGGGATAATGAGAGTTTGAGGTTTGCCCGAAAAATTCTATACCATCACAACCGAAAGATTTATTGTCAGTGACAATGAGAATCCGACGACGTCCACGGCTGCGCTGAGAAGAAAACTTCACGAAAGTACGAAACTGGAACACGAAGATAGGTAATTAAAAAGTCGATTTCGGTTATCGTTCTTCTCAAACCCTGTGGAAAGGCTGATAAGGGACTACGGTGGTCGAAGGCGAGACAAGCAGGCACAAAAGTTGAGAGAAATCGAGAAAATGAGAGAAGACGAAAAAGATAAGAAACAGAAAGATTTTTTCACACTCTTGTGTTTTTTGTATGCTTTCTAGGCATAAGAGTATGTAAGAAATTTTCAAAATTTTGCATTAAATCAAGAGCGAAAATCAAACTATTCTCATAATTATTATAAAATTCATATTATAAAATAAGTAACATAATAATAGACATTTTGGAAAAAAAAGAAATAAAAAGTAAAAGAAACAAAATTAAAATATATAAACACTTATTGAAAAATAGTATGTTTCTCTTTCTCTCTCTGACTTTCGTACAAGAACCAGTTTATCACTATAATATAATTCAAATATTTTGCGGTCAGAAATAATAATTAAAAATTCTCATTTTAAACGTTACAAGTTACAAGGAAAGTAAAGAAATAGATCTGATAAACACAAGCAGCAAATTCCAGTTATATATGGCTTAATAGTAAATGATGAACGATGATTTATAGTGAACGGTGGTGTGAGATGCAGTGGAATACACGCATTTAAATTGCAAATTCTAGATTCATGGCAGTTACACGCGGCGGATCGGAACTTAAAGTTATTACGCTGACTGTCCCAAGAGTCCGTGCTATGTCCTATCAACGAGAGATTGGCGCATACATCGGATCGATCTTAAACCTACCGAAACGAGATTGTCTAGGCATTCGTTGCGCGTCATTTACCCGATCCGCAAAAATGTCGTTTAAAATCAGATTTCAACCCTGTCGACGTTCCATTTCGGATTCGGTTCGTATGTAGTACCGATTGAATGAAACGGGATTTCCACTCGCGCGAATGGTAACAAATCGATTGGTTAGTTCCCTCTTTTTCCGATTTTTTTCCCCTTTGGAAATATGTCGAGCAAATCAACTACACAACTGTGTGTTCGAGCTGCACGCGAAACTGAATTTGCTGTGCGCAAGGTAAGCGATTTCGTAGATGTAGATGGTAGCCGCTTGGACAGTGCATGGAATAACCGATGTGTTTGCCGCGTTTGTGTTAAAACAATCGTTAACCGCATTAAAACGGAACGCGCGTTTGCTGCGACAAGCAATAGTCCAGATTATTGATACGCAATTATCCAGATTATCGATGTGATAATTGCACTGACGCGAGTCGAATTCGCGGATATTAGTCATGTCGGCTTGCTACAGGATTAGTCCTTTAATCCTTTCGCTTTTAACAAGCAGTAGATATTCTCCACATAATATTATCATAATTATAATTTGCGTATTAGCACCGTAATGGATATTTAACATTTATACACTTTAATAATGCCCACTGTAAGCAATTTATACACCGGCAAAGTAAGCATATGTAAAATTTAACATAGAGAAACATTGAAATATGTTAAAAAATGTATGTTCAATCAGTGAATTAAACAAAAGCTCGTTTCAGATATACGTGCAATGGGCATTAATTTGCTAAAGTCCACATGTTTCCAAATCCACATTTATCTTCGCAATTTCTTCTAAGTAAACTGTAATAATATATATTAGATCCGCCTGTTCATCATCGTGTTATACCTAAAGAATATCCTCCGAAAGAAACTTTGTTTCAAAATTAAAAAGTTTGGTTTTATTAAACGCTCAGGATAGTGAAATAATGTTCAAATCTCTATTAAATTTGAAACAAATTAAAAAATTAATTTCTTTTTTTTTTTTTTTTCGGAGCAAGATGCAATCTCATAAGTACCAGTGTAATTATTGTTTTCTTATTTTTAAAAAAGCACTAAGAAATTTTAATCTCCACTTTAGAAAAGCAAAGAAAGTAAATGTTTATTGACCTCGTTCTTCGTAACGGTACGAGTAACGCAATGTGTTGAGAAATCGTAAAAAAGTATATGTTGGCAAAACTGGAAGTTTGTAGCTTATTTCCAGTATAAATTGCTTACAATAGTAGATTTAAAGCTTAACGTAAAACAGTAATTTAAATAAAGTTTCGTCAGGTTCTAAGCGAGGTACAGGGTTTAGCGTGCGCTTTGACGGTATCGAGAAAAAGTGGGCGAGAGTTTGACACGGGCCTTGTAACCTGCGAAACGAGACGCAAAAGGCATACGTCTCCCTTTACTATACGGCGGCCGTTCTATCTAAAGTGTCACCCCCTTCTCTTAGGATGACATCGTCCCGGACACTTCCACGTGACAGACAACGCGCAAAAACCACTTGTCAAGCACGACGTACGGCTCCCACACCTGCATGCAGCCGGAATGCATGAAAAATGCAACCGCGTGTGCAGCATTGAAATCCCTCCGAAACTGTACGAGCTAGATACAGCTCATCGAAAATTTAGAAAGAACTCGACGCTCCTCTCAACAGCGAAACACGCGCTGTTGATTCATGGATTATAAATAAAAGAGACGCGAGAAATCAAAAGCGCGATCGACGCCGAAGAAAGCTTGATAAAAAGATGTTTTGTTATGAGCACGCGAAAGGATCTGGCATCGGACCGGGCCCCGACCAATATTTCTCAAAGCTAATCTTAATTAATAGTCAGCTTTTAATTTGCGTCTACGCTACTACTAGAGTGAAGTAAACAAGCCGGCGCCGAGTAAGCAACAATAATTCAAGTGCAGCCTGCGATGAAAAATCGACCGAGCTACGCGGATCGTGACTAGCATGTGGATCCCGCTTCTCGTCGCCTTCACCGACTATAACGCGACCGTACGTCCTTGTCAGCGACATATTCACTTTAGTCAAGACCGGGATCTTGCCGCTGACAATGCTTTATGGAGCCGCGCAAAGCGCAGTGCCGCTCCCGCCGTGAACGGACGTCGACGAACGTTGTCGTCGTCACCGTCGGCTCTTTGTTCGCCGAACACCGTAAACGCATGGCCGTAAAACCGGCCTAGAATTTACGAGGATGAGGATATATGTGCGAGGGGTGGCAATCATCGTCCCCCTCCGCAGTATTGCCCATTCGCCCATCGGCGTTTATTCTCGTTATAATGCTGCGCGCAAGCCGATAATCTACTTACGCCTTGAAAATGGTATCGCTAAGCCATCATTAGGCGACACTAGGTAATTTTTCAGTGTCCCCAGCTTTGACAAAGTACAGTCCGTTATGAGTAATGTAAAGAGAGTCCTGAAATCCCGTTTCTATCTACGGACTCATTGAACAGTTGCAATAATTTTCTCTGAATGAAAACATCTATAGTCATCGTTGGTTCTGAATTACAAAGTTAGAAGATTTCACGTGTCAAATTTCAAGAGCGCAGATCATAAACTTTCATGTATTAAAATCAATTTTAAAAGGATTTTAAATGGAGACTCAATTGCATAATTTTCTGCAGATATATCTCTCGTTCTCTGAAGTAACATGACGAAAATATTACATTTAGCGAAAACAGATTTCACCTTCGCAAAATATCTCGAGAGGAAAAAGAAGAATCAGAATTTCTAATGGCAAGTCAAAACAGTTACCCTCGCTAGACAACTTCATTTAAACCCCGAAAACGATCACGGTATTATTAGCTGCTGCCCATTTATTTCCAATGCCACCATATGGCAAGGCTGTCTTAATACAATTTCATAAATGGCCCTGAGCAAATGTGCATCGTGCAATATCTACTCCGGAGAACGGAGAGCGGAAACTTTATGTAAAACGATCGGATGCGAAAGTGCGCTTCTGGTAACTTCGACTTTCTACATCGCTTTAGCTTTTTCACTGTCGTATCTTCTTTTATTCGGTCCATTTAGCAATACTCTTACAACGATAATCCTTCATGAGGAGTTCCGTAAACAATTTCTTATATAGAAAGAAGAATTTTGATAATGCAAAAAATAAAAGTTGCAACAATATCTTTCGTGGTGGTTGTCCCGTGACAATAATTGCGCTTTTTAAAGTTTTTAAATGGCGCGGAGTAAAGTTCAAATGCGATACACGTATTTCTGATAAGCGTTTAGTTATATTTAGTATGGTTTACATTTTGGATGGTAAGATGCAATTCATAATTTTGAGCACGTACGCTGAACTGTGGCATTACACAAAGCCCATTTTAATTAAAACGGAAATACATCCTCGCATTAAAATTCAATTTTGAGTAAAAAAGTCAGGATTTTCTTTAATATAAAATATAAAAAAATCTTTCTCTTTCTCCAATAAATTGTGTAATGCTCATTGAATGTTTAGCAACGCTTACGAAGAACTAGTACTACCATTGTACGGGAGGCCCCAACGGAATTAAATAAATTATTCTACTTCTCTAACAGTCTTGTTTTTTCACTAGAGATTCGATCGTTGCAAAAGTTTCTGTGAACTTTAGCTATATAAGTTGAACACTTGCAACGTAAGAGCCAAGCTTAGCTGCCAGAAACCACGCTTGCCTTTTTAGCCCACTTATATCCTGGGGACCCAGGTCAGTCGCAACGAATATTCTTCACATGCCCAATAAGCTTCGAAACTCACCTGCAACATAAGAAAAGAGAGAACTGGGTTAGTTTAGCAAATAATACATCAAGTATAGAAAATGGAAATGCAGCAATATACATATTTTAATACTTTCTTAAAATTTAAAAGAATTATTAATAATTCTGCAAATATTTTTTTGTTATTATTATATACTATTTTAAATATTAACATTTAATCCGAATTTTAAATATTCTATTACAAATTACAAAATATGTAACAGAATTCGCAATACATTATTTTTTTTTAAATAAAAGTTTAATAAAATAACGTATTTTGTTACTATCAAAATTTATTGCAATTTTAAATTTTCTCAGTAATTTTTCTCTCATATCTTAAAAAGTTTTATTTATTACTACTGAATTACTAAAACGCACTTTTGGCAAAAATTAATTTGCCGCAGCGCTTGTCCGCAACACAAAAATAAGAAATTTTAATTAAACGCATCAACATGTTTCCTGCATTTTAATTTTAGAATTTCCGGCGTGTGTTCGCTGGTGCATTACCTAAAGCCCGATGGTGTGACGCGGCGTCGAGTAATGTATACTCATTAAATATTCAACAAGGACTTCTTAATGACTGTAAAAGCCGGAGCACTCTGCACTTCGATCCCTAAGATAAACGTCTTCTTAAAATGCGCCGCTTAAAATGCGTTGACATCTTTATTTCGTCTCCCCTTCATTTTTACACTTCTTTAAAAAGGGATTCTGCCACGCAATGATAACGGCACTGACGGTTCGCAACGAATATTGTTTTACAAAAGTTGCGTGTTTACTTGCACTTTACATTAAACGTGCTCAAGCAAATATTATCCTGCTTTGAATATTTATGAGAACAAAAAGACACTTTTATTCGTGTTGCGCTTGGAAAGAGGATGGCGGAATATTTCACGTATTTCACAATATTATATTTATTCATCTATTTGTACATTGAATGTGCGAAATGTGGTAAAAAAATAACTTTTGTTCTCATATTCCTTGTTATTTTTCAATTTAATGTTGATGCAATATTTTCGCGCTGTTAAGAAATTTGTATCTGCTTTAATTAAGTATCCCCGAGAAAATTAAAATAGTAATGACATATTAACATAATTCATATATCCTCTGCAATAAAATACTAAATAAAGTTTATATTGCTTTTATGTAACTACATATTATACAAAATTATATTGTATGCATTTCTAATTAGAAATCGCAATATTAATTATTCATGTTGCAAAACACAAACAGATTTATTTGCGATTTGATTTATAATATAACATATTTTGTTTAAAAACATATTAAAATCTAAATAAATTTGCATTGCACGTGAATCGGAATAAAGTAACATCGATCGAAAGAATAAATAGGATCATGCGTAGATTCCGAAATGATGCCCAGCAATTACACAGTTACGCTCGCGTTAAGTAATCAGCGGCAATATGGCAGGGACCCGTGCGACAATTTATGGAATAGATAATTTTAGGATTCGCCTGCAAGTTATTACGTTCTCATTAGCGTCCCGTGCAAGTTGCTCACGCTCGCGTTTGACTGATTAACAGTCGTCGACGTCGCAACCATTGGCAATGGCTATGATTAGTCGCGACTCATTTCCATAACGACGATGGTGCATATGCATAGACAAATCGAACCAATCTTTGCGTTCGGCTACACTGTCTGGGCATTGATGTGTGTAATTATGCGTGCAATCTATGCGTGAGCAATTATCGTAAATAAACAAAGAAAATATACGCGTGTATAAAGTTTTGAAATTTTAAAGAGATATCTTGAATTCGGAACGCAAGTAATAATCGTACCTCTGAACGGACTGAAAATTCCACGTGCGTCGCCGTGTATTGTCGATGCGGATCTGGTTCGTTGATTTAATCGAACTAAGATAATTAGATTGTTACTTTATTTATTAAATAGAATCACCTGTTTGTTATTCAATAGCCACAAAATTTCTGTAAATAAAATCAATTCTATTAAAGTTCAAATTACTTGCGAACGTGATCACAACCGTTAAAAAGTAAAAAAAATTCAGTTGTATGATCAAGGCAATTAATTTAAAAGTTTTAAATTAATCAAAGTAATAACTGTACCTGTAAAATCATGTTTGCTTTTTATTAAATGATGTTCTGAATTGTCTCAATTTTTCTCGTTAAATATGCAAAAAGTGACATTTCGCATATACAATATAACCATTTTTTTCATTGATATTTTGTATCGTGCGAAATAACTTGCCATAATATCGCGGATATATCTCAAGAAGGCAAATAAAATTTAGGCAAAAAGAAAGTTTAAATACAGTATATTACATCTATTAAAGGATTTAATATAATAATGAATTTATCGTGTTGAGCAGCGTCAAAAACTGCAACGTGGAAGTTCCCGTCGGCGAAATTGTAGACTGGCCCTTCACGAAATGATACCGCCAGGATCCGTTAATTTTGGTCCACGAAATTTCACGAGATTCCAACTCAAACAAACTTTGACATGGGACTCCCATTTCGCGCGCAGTCACGGCGCTATATTACCCCGCGTACCCGAAAGTAATAACGCCACGTCGGAATTTTGCTGCTGCAACGCAAGCGACGCACCGCAGAGGCCGCATTATCCACAAGAGATCGCGTCAAACTGTCCTCATCTGTTAAATGTATGACCTATATTGGTTTCTGCGAGTTGCTAATTATTTATCTTTAAGTTTCACTGGCATAATTAATATTTACACAGTCAATAATTTAATTTCAGGCATTTCGTTTTAATGGTATACACGCTATATGAATAGTCTGATGCACTTTGCATGTTAAGAAAAGCCACATGCAGTGTACGAATGAATAATGCGATAAATATATTGATTCGTTGACATTTTCATTTTATTTTACATTTTGCAGATATGAGAGAGAAAATCCGATGCAATATTTACGAATTAAATTAATTGTTCGCTGTATGTTACAGAGAAAATAAGAACTTTACGGTCATTACGCAATTAACTGACATTGTCAAGTTTTGTGTTACATCGTATCATATTATTATGTCGCGTCGCATTATGTTCGTATTAAATTGAACCGAAATACAGTTGCTTTTTTCCCCAAAGGGAATCGGACATATGCAATAATTGCGATTGTCACGAGTAAAAATGACAAAATAAAAGTGAATCCTGTATCAGGTTTACTGAACCACCATTATTTTTGTACTATTGGTTATAATACGTCACAGGCACACAGTACAAATTCGTACTGGGGTGAATGTTGGGGTGTAGTTCCATAACCCGTAATGCTAACAGGGGTGCGTTAATGTGGGTCCGACAGTAATAAAAATACAAAGAGCGCCCTTTTGACCTTCCTGCCTTCTGCTTCCTTGCTCTACCTTCCCGTTAATTTCATCAAATAGTACAGAGGAGAAAAGCCCGGAAAACTGGATTGCTTGTGCAACTTGGATGAGTATATACATTATATATTTTCTCATTTACGAGTAAAAAATTCCATTCTCTTATAAAATAAATAAATTTAAAGATGGAAAATAAAATTATAAAGTTAAATGCTATTACAACGATTCTGAATGAAACCATATTGTTTAATATAATGCTTATTGTTTTAACGATCAACTACAATTTTCTATAGGTTAGCGTTTAATCTTGCTTTAATTCAGCTTCTTATAATTACAATTTTTATAATTTTTAAAATTTTACACACGGGACGTAGTTTTATTCTTGAATAACTTATTTATTATAAGACAAGTATTCTCTTGGTGAGGAAATGCTCACAGCTTTTAACTGCTATAGTTAAACTGATAATCGATCTGCCGATAATTACTCGATATAGTTCAATTCGAATTTATAACGCGCAAATGTCACGACAATTAAAGTAAACGGCTGCGAGATATGAAGCCCTCTTCAAATATTTCGTGCAGTTGATTTCTGCGCGAGTGAGAGTTACAAACTCAGCTCTTTAATTATAACTCTTAATTGTAGAACTTTCTATCACGTTTCTGCTTCTTGGATAATCTCGACTTTCGTTAAAATTGCCCGTTTCAAGTGATACGCCACTCAAAAGCTACAATTCTACGTTGAAGAGTTCATGTAACATTTTATATTCTTCTATTTTTTTTTTCATTAGTAAATATACCTTGACCTATTTCTAATTTTTTTCTAGAAACAGAAACTGTTTTCATCTCTAGTTTTTAGTCTCGTTTTAAATATCTCAAATTAATCATTAATTATTCTTTCTGTTTGCAAGAATTATATCTACTTTAGTAAATATTTTTGAGAAAGATATGTAAAGATGTCGTCCTCTTCTCTACGAAAATTTCTTGTTAAACCGAATTTTTTTATCTTTGCCACCAATGCATGTTTTAATATGAAAATAAATCTATACTCGCAATACAAAATATCGGAATTATAAAAGTAAGAAAATCGTTGCAATAAAAGAAGTTGTTCCTCGTCCAAATAGTTATTCAAACGGAATAAATATTTCAAATTTTTTTCATCAAATGTTTTACTCAAAAGACCGAAAAATTTGTAATATCAATTCAACTTATGCATATGCAACGTTTACTGTATAAAAATTATTACATTTTTCAAGAATACAAATTTATTCAACGTAACTAGCTACACAAAAAAAACATTATAATACACTTGTTCAGAAAAATGCAATTGAGATAGCATTATATTTCATTGTCACTAATATATACTTAATTTTAAATTCTTTCCTTTGCTAGCTATTCCAAATGCGAAACGTAAATATTAAATTACAAAGCAAACGCAAATACATAGAAAGTCAAAGATTTTTCCAAATTTATTAAAAATAACCTTCGCGTTAGTGTGCTAATTTGTAAGATCATCCACGTTTCCAGAAAGTTCTGGAGAAGAACTTTACTTTGATAGTTCAAAACTTTATCACGGCCACAACTTTTCCCATTTTATTACGAGACCCTTTTATCAAGTTAATAGCGTCTCAAAGCTCGTTAATACAACCTGGTACTAGCATATTTAATACCAATCCTTTCGGAAAAAGGGCAACTTCTGTTAGCAAAAAATTTCTTGACTCGTAAATCATATTTCTGCGCAGATGTTTATGAAATAACGCGAGGAATAACTTAATCCCACTTATTTATTTCATTTGTGATTATATATTTTCTAATTAACACGGATATAAGTAGATTAGACGGAATTTAAAATGCTTTGCAATTGATTAAACCATATAGATTTCTATCGTATGTAATGTTGACATCATTATAGCTCTCATCCATTTTTTTAATATTAATAACACTGGCTTTTAATAATATTGGCGGGGTGTGAAAATACTGAGCACAGCACCTGATCTGTGTTTCCATAACAAGTTGAGCTTTACGTCTTATGATTTATGACAAGGACGAGCAATTTTTCATCCAAGTTACGTTGTACCTCGTGGTCCGCGCGGTACGTCATACTTTGTCACCGCTTGTTTGTCCTTAAGAAATGTGTGGGGTGGACAAAGTAAACTTGGAGACATCTATAAACCTCCAAAATGCGAAATGTCGGAAACAGATATATATAATTAATTTGAATTTAATTTCGATGCACGTAATATATGGAGACATTTTTGTCATAATTTGTTACAACAGGACATCAACAGGATATCCGGTTATCGCAAAAATAAAATTCTTCCCGCAATTTCACGACATCTTACAGTTTCATTTTGAATAATGTAGGCAAATTGCCGCGATAGCTCGTTAGTTTTGCTATGCGAGGCTCCGTAATATCGGCCACGTTATGAGCGCATTGGAGGCTCAGAGTGTACAGGGTGTCTCGTAAGACCCGGTTTTTAATATCGCATTATCTCCGTAACGAGCGCTCGATAAGCGCTCGACGAAGAAAGAGTCCGTTCCGAATTAGATCAGGAAGATGATTTTGCTGCTAAAGCCTGATATTTAATGAGCGTCCTGTAAGAACGATCGATATCGGTATAATGCGGCGACAATAAATAACACTAAAAGCTTCGATATATGTATATTAGCAAAATATAATAAATGTTCATGCAATTTAACAGAGTTAGCCCTCTTAAAATATTTTGTAAATATGTCTGCCTAATAATACTAATGAAGTAATAAATTTATAAAACTTTAATAAATTAAATCTTTTATATTGAATCTTTTTAATGCCCATTCTTCAATTAATTAGACAATTCTCACTTCACTCTTACACACTTTCCTAGTTGTCGAAGTATATATTTTTATTTTGTAATAGCATTTAATGCAGTTGACAAGCTAAGTTATCAAAAATTTATCAATCCAATTTCAGTCGTTTTCGTCAAAATGGGCGTTTAGCATCGCTAAAATGGGCGTTTGTTTAGTTAAATTGATTGCAATGCCTGATTGATATATCGAATGTTTCGACAGTTAACAGCTACAGTATTATGGAATAACTAAAATGGCAGGCAATCGAAATTCTATAAAATATACTTAAACGCGATATAAAAAGAGGAACCTATTATGGTGTAGAATTTCAAATATTTTTATGATAATTTTCTTTCTTATGTATAATTGTCATTATATAAGTAAAAAAATTAGCTAAATAAACAAATTGTTAAGAAAAATTACTAAAATATTCATACTTATTATCGCTTGTCCACTTTGATTGTTGCGTGTGTCAACTTGTTTGTATGCAACAGCAACATATACTATACTAAACGTTCGTGCCGTCGAAACTTCGGTAGTAAGTAGCGCGAGTGTATCAAGTGTCAGACACAATTACGTGTAGGAGTTGCGAGTATCGGTCCGTAATTGCCGAGAATCTCTATTCGCGATAACCTGTTGGACTTCGATTAAAGGTTTTACGGCAACCCTAAGCGATAACGAAGACCTTTGATGTTGCGTTCAAAAGCATAGAAGTATAAAGCATACTCTTCTATGTAAATTCTCTATCCTACAATAAATAATGTCCTACATTATGATACAAAATCCTACAATAAATAAATTTCAGATGTTACTAACTTTATGCATGTAATGACATTAAGATTTCTCAAATATTTCATAATGTATACTAATCACTATTCAAATAGCTAAGTAAAAATAAAATATAAATAAACCCTTATTCGTAAAAATTTTGTTTTCGTTTCTCAAATTATTCCATTTTTCAGAGAGAGAGAGAGAGAGAGAGAGAGAGAGAGAGAGAGAGAGAGAGAGAGAGAGAGAGAGAGAGTCAATTACTAAAGGTCAATTATTAAAAGATAATATTAATTAATAATCTGCGACAAAAATTCAAAGCAGCATATATTTATTTAATTTAATCTTCAAGTTAATTTATCGCTTGAAATATTAAAAAATTAACTTTTAAAAATACACAAAAGTCTTCTTGAACCATTTAATAAACATTAAAGTTGCGGAGAATTAATTAATACGTACGAATCAATACTAAAATGCTGGGAAAGCTGATATTAATTTTGTCTACGCGCATGCTTTCAATGAGCTCCTCGAAAGAACAATGAATGTCGGTAATCCTTCAGTTTGAATGACGTCTTTAATATCGCACTACGATAATGGTACCTATTATTGGGGTTGAAAAAGCAATTATTCCGTCGCAGTGTAATAGTTCTATATTTAAATCCAAGAAAATATTATTGGAAATAATGCATACACTGATATAAACCTAAATGCATACAATCTATAATAACGCTGTTACGTCTGGCGCCTCCACGCAGGACCCCAAACTACCCCTGACCCTTTTTGCACCTATTTCTTTTTCTCGAAAGTGCCTTTTGCCGCGCTTCAACGTCGGAGCGCCCGCGCGCAGGAAAAATTCGGATCGCCAGAGTATATCCGGACATGTTCAGACTTTATCGCGAGACAGCGCTACGCGCCGCGAGCCGCGTCGCGGCGAACGCCTTGTATTAACACCGCGAAAAAGCTTGTATAATTAATTAAGCGCGATATAAGGAACGTAGCGTGTACATTTATGCACGCAGGGATAATGTGCATAAATGACAGTAATATAAAACCTATCTGAGATGTAACTGGTGCAATTAAAATGCACTAATTGTATCTCAAAAACAAACAGTTAATTTTAACGAACTCTCGCGCATTAATTTATAAGACAAAAATTAGGATAAGATTAAGTCAAACTTATAGAATAAGATAGAATAAGAAAAATTCGCCAAGCTCAATCGAAGCTAATTTAGAAAATCTGTTTAAGATAGACCGAAAAATCCGGCATAGGGAAAACCTAGTCATAAAAACCCGCCTGCGAAATGCGCGCGCGAGAGCTCGCAAAA
>VBVQ01000254.1:59042-73316 GCA_011636635.1 Tetramorium simillimum | reverse complement strand
GCCTTCAGGATAGCTAATCGTGTTTAAGAATAAACTTCGCAATCCACCTCGCCACCCTCGCCCTCTCTCGCCTCTCGGGCGCGACATCCGAGCGAGAATACATTAGCATGATTACTTTCGTGCACAATGCAGGCAGCTGCGACATGTACACAAGACTCATCTCTCTCCGCCGTCCTCGTCCTCGTCGTCGTCAGGGCCGGGGCAATATATCGCCGCGCTTCCTAAGATCGTTTGTTTTGCGACTGAATTATTCAGTCGCGCTTGACGCACGAAATCTTAACGGAGTGAGGCCAGGTAAGCGAAGCTACGCGAGGCAAAGCGAGGCACGACGAGCGAAACTCAATAGCGACCTTAATCACATTTCGTTTCCCGCCGCACCAGTGGCGGTTTTTTCTCCATGCCCGCGGCGAAATTCATTACGCAAATTGCTTTGATGCTCGATGCCGTCACGCTCGCGGATGTCGCGGTAGCGGCAACACGTGCGTCTACGCAAACTACGTTCTATTGTTACTGTAACAATATGAATGTGGAATACTATAAAGTAATGCATTGTCTGATGTCAAATATCGCAAGTGGAGACTCTCGCGGAGCGGAGACAGTTGATCCATTAACGAAGAGGAACGATTGAGGGAACGTTAATTAAAATGATCATTACGAGATTGCTAGAATTATGTTGTTAAATGCGTAGAATAGTGTCGTTACTTCAAATGAATAATCCTGTCAAATTCCTCTCATGAGACAAAGAATAAAATGTCAATTTTTTAATCTTTATAAAAAGCAAGGTTTCTGATTTTAATAAAAAATTCGCGAACAACGTTCGTACAATTCGACATTCTTCCATCCTGCAAAGATTCGATCTACAAAGTTCGCCTCTGCAATTTCCAATCTCCATTGTTATTCGCATGTGGTAAAAATGCGTGCAAGACTGGCTGGTCCGACTGGATCTTTATGAGACCCTATCGATATCCAGCGGTCTTGCCGTTCACCGTCTTCATTCTCGTCGTTCTATCCCGCCAGCGAAGAATCGGCAACCGCCTGGAGCTCGTTTAACGGAAAAATCTCAAAGGCGCGGGGAACTTCTGAATGGCTCTTTGATGTTGCCAGTCGGCGCTACGAGCTGGCCCTCTCCCTTCGGGCCTTCTCCACTGCGCCTTCCACCATCTGTCTCCTTTGCTTGTCCGCCCTCGTTCGTCTTTTTTCCCCTTCCTCTTTTTCTTCTTTCTAAGCCTCACCTTTCTTTCACTTTGGCCATTTGCACTCACGTATATATGTGCAGCAAAAGTTTTGAGGCTACGGAGCTTTTATTCCCTGCCTAGTCGAACCATCGGTAAGTTCGCGGATAAAGCTCGATAATAAACCTCGGAGTCAAAGAGACGAAAATCGAGGCCAGTAAGGAGCAAAAGAACGCGAGGATAAATACAGACAGGAGAAGAAGCGGGAATCAAAGAGGTAAACGTCAATAGGGGAAATAAGATATGTACACAGATAATAGCCAATGATCTCGATGGGGTGACGCTTATAAGGGTCGATCGGCACGTGTTCCGAATATAGAAGATAATTCATAAATGAGTCACGTTTGGTAATTAAGCGAAATAATAAGTATAAATTAATAAAAATAAAATGTTAAATCAATGTTATAATCTTTTTTCATGTGATTATTACATACACTTATGCATATATGTATTAAACTCATATAAAATTTTAAATTTATTATAATGAAAATTACTCGAGATCTTATTTTATATTTCGTTACACCAGAGGCTTAATGTGAATACTTCGTAGAGGCTGGATTATAAATGGTTGACGATAAACGGCGATATATTAAACCGAATGAAAAAAGATGAAGATATTAGGAAAGAGGATCAAATATCGTAAGAAGACTAGAAAGGAAAGAGCGAAGTAAGAGAGAGACAGAATAACGGAAGGGAAAGATATAGGGTATGGAGAGAAGAGCGTCTTGCGAGAGGGAATTTGGTCGTAAAGCGTGCCAGCCAGCAGCTGAGAATAAATTGGAATGTCGTCGAAGGTGGAGGATGGTAGGGCGAGGTGGAGGATAGGGATGGGCTAGAACCCATTGAGAATGGTGCCCCGGGGAATTGGAACGAGACGGAACGCGGCTCGATGGCTTTGTCCATGTTCCGCAGCGCGCGATATGTTCCGACTGTATTTTCACCACCCGAGTGATTTTTTTCGGTCCCGTAGAAACGAGAGAAGAAAGATGCGAATCATCTTCTCCCTCGTGGGGACGTTTAATCGTCCCCGAAGCCGCCGAAATTTATAATCCTGCGAGATAAAGTAGCTCGCGTGTGGGCGCTGACTAGCTGAGAGCGCGAATACCGAATCTGTAACCGTCGAGAGAGTCATCACTCGTCTTATTATATTTTAATCCGGGAGAGAATGTATGTATTGTGACTATTTATCGAACAAACTGAAGAGATTTACATGAAACACGTGTGTTTCTGAAGTTAAATCCAAATATATTGCGATACTGCATTCCTCTCGGCAGTAAGCTTAATTAATTGCTATAAGATTATTAAAAATTTTCCGCTTAATAACTCATATCGCGAAATCAACGATGAGGACGCGAAAAATACGGCGCTACACGTATCGGGTCCATTTGACCTGCATTGTACTTTTTCTTATAGGGGAATATTTATCCTTGGCTCGGCCGTAAATAACGATACGCCGTGCCATTAGCCCTGAATCGCGCGGATGCACAGAATTTACGTATTTCATTGTTAGTACGGCGCAATTTCGCTTTAACGCGCCGCCGCTACCGGCCACACCGCCAACGGTGATTAAAACTTCGCGATTTACATCCCTAACCCGCGCTGCGCTGCGCGTTCCGCCTGTTACCATTAACGCCCACACTAACGATCGCTAACGCCACTGAATATATTCTTTTAACGTGCTTCATCAATCGCCCTGCTAACGCTTTCGTTTCCGTGAATTGTCATCATGAATTATGCGAATTGTGCGAATTTCCATTGTGTCTTCCTTTGAAAATTTAACGTGTGTCACTGCGCGTTTCGAATATTTACTGAAAAACATTAAAGTTCTTTATCTGTCTGATCAATTGAATTTTCTCTCTCTCTCTCTCTCTCTCTCTCTCTCTCTCTCTTTCGCTTTCTTTCCGTCCTAGACTATTTTGGATTAAATTAAAATAGGAAACTGTTTTTTGAATAAGTTAATTCCGCGACTTAGCGCAATTGAACTGTTTAGTTTCGTTTTGCTAAGACATTTGAATGTACGAAATGGCTATTCGCGGAATTGCGAACTCAGTCTCCCGAGTTAATTCCCGACCTCGAGGAGAGTTGCGTGAATGTTAAAGTCGGCCGCGAATCCGAGCGAGTAATCCACGGGATGTACCTGCCGGCAATAACGGCCCATCTTTGTGGTTCTGGAAGAGCAGTAGCGGAAATGGACCTTGAGGGGACATAAGTATAACTTCATTTACGAAGCTTTTTCCTTTAAGACATCAAAATTTTGGAAAACAAAGTCGGAGCAAAAACTATTTAGCAGTGACACTTATATTTTGATTGAATGGCTACAAACTTTCTAGAGATAAATAATTACAAAAGAATAATTACAAAGTTGGTTCTAGTATAACCAAATTCATAGAAATGATCAAGCAATTCATGAAATGAATTTGCTTACGAACAAATTTTCCTTTACTATGTATATTATGGACACAAAATTACAATCTAGAAAGGGAACAACTGCTGAGTCTTTCTTCATTATTGATGTAATTAAATTTTAAAGTTTTAGAATATTTAATGATTAATAAGCGAATATATATAATAGCGAATGCGATCGTTGTCACGACTCCCGAGTCACGCTCGAGCATGATTGTTCGCGTAATACTATGTCCTCGCCTCTCGTTACTTTTCGCTATTCGCCTGTCAGACCTCGCACGGCAACATCTTGCAGCTGCCGGTTCTTGGCATTGGACTACTTTCCGCGTTTATTAAGCCCGTGATATATGGCGCTGCCCGGCGAGCGTAGACGAGGTGGACTACCACTACGCGCTCTCGCACGACAGCCGGTGGAAAGCTTCCCGTGGGACAAGTTACAGACAGTTCCGCTCCCGTACGCTTCGCGAAAGCACCGGGCATTTAAAGGGACTGCTGATAGCAAGCTCCGCGTTTGAATAATCACGGTAAACCTGCGGGAATACCGAATGGCGCTTCCCGAAATTCCTGGAACCGTTTCGAACTTCCGAATTAGGGTTTCGATAAGACCGAATTCGACGTATCTGACCTCATCGTATTACATGCTACACTATGCCTTTCAAACAATTCCGGCAATCCCGAATAGATGTAATAAACTATAATCTTCTCTTTCCCTTTAAAGCTAAAATACACTAATAGATTTTGAATTATAAATTGTACTAAATTGAGATTTTCGTTTATTTCGAGATGCATATGTGAATATTAAAAAAAAAAACTTGCTATGATATTTAATTAAAAATATACTTTACAAAAGTTTAATTTGAATGTTGAAAAGACGTAGAGAGAATGTAATAAGATATTTACAGAAGATTATGAATACGTCAAAGATGAATGAGAAAGGAGCTGCCGCGAAGCTTATGCAACCATATCATTATTAATGAGAAATGTATTAAGATTTCATCAAGAACATGAAGGCCTTCCTCAGATATTACATGGCTCATTTTCTTCGCACGCATTCGCAGCGGAAAAGGAAGCCTTATAATGTCTCTATTGACTTGTTTAATACCGCACCAGTCACGAAACTGCTTTGCAATTATAATCCTTCCGTAGCAAAATTTCAAATCCCATAGAACGCGTTCTTCCGTCCTTTACGTCTCTTATCTCATTCTTCCGCTAGTTTATAGTTTTATTCTTTCAACATATTGATATTCTTCCGAAATTACTAGTGTCAAAGCTCTTCCAGGAAGCTCAATATCAAATTAACGAAAAAAACATGTTACGATTCGAAGAAACTGTGTCATAACGATATGAAAATTGAATTAATAACAATTGTAGTCTCTAAAATTGATTGGTTTTTCACTTTATCTCGGATTGTTTTAAACGAAGAAAACTGTCAGCGTTTAATTAACGTATCGAAATAGAAGAACTTGAATTAATTCGTAGTAATTACGCCAGTGTCAGTCGCAAAGCACTATCCGTTGACTTAAAATCCCGTCTGTATTCTCTACCATCTTACATCTGCTAAATTCACGTATGCATCACGAGTAAGTATAGAATTCCTTTAGATCCCACAGGACGCTCTTTGAGAGCAAGAGAGAGAGAGGAAGAGAAAGAGACGATGCACAAACAAGAAGAGCCCGTTGCGCGAGAATGCGGCGGAACTCCGCGAGACGTCATTAATACGACAAAGGATTGCGCATAGCGTAAATTGTATGACTGTAGAATGATGTTGCTTTTACATGTAAGTCAATGATATAAAAAAAGGAAAAATCAGGAATCTTCTTCTTTTTCGGGAAAAATTTATTGAAATATATACTTTTTCTTTTTAAATCAATTTATTATCTACAAAAGGGAAAATTATATTACTAATCTTGAAAATATATATCCTTTCTCATAATATTGCTGTTAATTATTTATTAAAAAAAACGTATTTTTTCATAATACCGGATTAATGATGATTCTATCATTCCGAATCATAGATGCGATCTAATGTTATATTCAAGGAGAAGATAAAGTTCTCGTACGAACGAAAACTTTAGATCTTAAAAGATGCAGAGGATCCTATTTCTCTTGTTCGTTATTCTTGTTGAACTGACTTCGACTTCCTTGGTATACACGCATTGCAGACAGATAGACAGATAGCGCGCGTCCGGAAAGTTCTCTCACAATCCCTCGAGATCATCTTGCTAGAAAAAGATATCAGATATTCAGAGGTGTAATCTAAATAGTAATGACCAGCATGATAAAATGTCCAGCCTGACACGTATGATGTATTTAACGATAATCGAGACGAATTTAAACGTAAAGAATATAATACGAACGACATTGTCATATCATGTTGGTCTAAAAATAGTCAGGCGGTCGAACATTCGGAGAAAGAAATATGCACCATTTATCTGTGTAAATGAGGTCGAATATCTTGAGAATAACGTGCAGGATTAATATCTCGCTCTTGCAACTTAGTAATTAACTTGACAGTTCGATAGAAACAAGTTGCTGGACTTTTATTCCGTTCTCTATTCCCCGAGAATTTATTCCGGGAGTATTCGTGAATAATTTGCGCCGCGCTACCATCGTTTTCTATCGTTTTACTCTCGCGAAGAGCAAACAGACGTCGAGTTCCGTTTTCTGGCAGCATTCAACGAAGTCCACAGAAGACTTCCACCTCCGTCGCTCGAAAAACGACGGAGCGCGTAATAAGAGGAAAGGAAATGCGCGAGGAGGAGGTTTCTGTCGCGGGATCTCGCGCGGTTTCGTGACTTATTCGCGATTTCGATATATCTCGATGACGGCTGAATGCAGTGCGATCGTGACTACCACCTGTAATCTGACGAGGTTGTCTCGTGTTCCTGAGAAATATCAGGTACCAAGCACGCGGCCGATCAATTCAAGATACGTAATCTAATACGACATGATTTCTTCACGCCACGATGAAAATTCCTTCTCTTTGATATCGGATATTATATCGCGAGAGAAGAGAAATTGTTCAAATTTTAAACTTTTTATTATGCTAACGCGCTGAAAATTGACTACATTATTATTAATTAATTAACACGCTTGTTTCTCTATTCATAATAGATATTAATGAGGATTTAGTACGTAATAATCTACAAGTAGAAAAATTAATGAAACATGCACAAAAAAAATAGAGAGTACCATAAAACTTCGCGTGCAGTAACTCGCATTTTCTAACGTCAATCAACGACGTGGAAGTAATTAAATATCGAAAATTTCAATTTCATGCTCGATGTACATACATGGCACATAGCTTCACAACTGTAACGTATCGAAAAAAAAAAAATGAAATTGCTTTGATACTTCATGGCGATAAATGACATATTTTTGCCGATGACCAATCATGTTCGATATAACTTCAATGATTTCTCTTTATTTGATTGAACGCAAAGGAAACACGAAGTGTTACACAATAGGCAATACGGTAGTCAAATATCGCAATGGTAAAATTTTACCCTCTTTTCTCCTCCCCTCTTTTGCTCGGTATCTCGGTATTTTATTTTACACTCGCGGGGCAGCGTTTAACTTCCTTCATCCACGCAAATTCGTTGTGTCGGAAAATTTAGTGGCAATAGTAGTCACCGCGCCTCCCCGCCGCCCCGCTTACCGTTCGCAAGCTCGCGTGACACGATGTAAACATTGAAATTTCCTATGCTCCGATACACAAGGCCGACCGGTTAATCAGCCGCACGGGCGATTTTCCGACGAACGGCGCAGAAGAGAACACGTACCCGGGTCGATTTGTAACGATGGGATTTAACTTTGAAAGCCACGGGATAAAAAGCATACGTCGATAATATAATTTTTCCAGTAAATTCGCATAAAACAAAGTGAATCATTAACGATGATAAGAGTACACGAAATGTCGATAATATACATACAAGAATGTGATTCCAATGAAAATAAAAGAATAATCAGTTTTATTTATTATTCAAATAATCAAATTTCATGATGAATAACTCGCAGTAACATTTTAATTCGATTAAGTAATACATATGTACACCAGAAAATTTCACTTTTCTCTTATCTATTTTCGCCCGCGACGAAATGTAATCGATACCACTGTAAATGAACTTGTAATGTAACGGAGTTATAATGCGAAGGTCGGTTTAATCAAATAGTATTTGTCTAATATCCCTTTACTTATTCAGCTTGATATGTCGCTTGAAAACGTGTCGCTGTTCGAACACGTTCCAGTTATCCTTTGGCCGAGAGACATGATTCGCGAGCAGCGTATTTCGGTAACCACCCGCGAGAAACTCCTTGAGCACATTCGACGTCGAAAAGCGTCATCGACATCGTCGTCGTCGTCGTTATAATTCAGTTTACGGAACAAGCACGGCGTAACTCGCGCGACATAAAATAACTTTCCGCGCTCTCGCGAAATAGGCTAAAGCGAGTTAGGGGATGCGGGAGCGAGAGAACGGAACGGGAACCGAGAGTGACGGCTCCATCGAGAGTTGGTTTACCTGTGGATGGATTACGCGCAGGTCGCGACCGTCCAGAGGTCCGTCCGAGAAAACGAATTCCAACTTGCGCGAAAAGTCCTACTCCATGCTCGCATCTCACCGAGAATATCGTTAAAATGTAAGGCCCCGACGCGCGAGCGGAGCGCGTCAGGGCGACAAATGTGCAAGTTTCGAAACTGAGTTTCGAGAGAGCCACCCCCCGAGGGTGCGAAAACGTGCAAGGGTAGAGCGTAGCACCGCCGCTGGCGGTTCGCGAGGACGGTGGACAAGGGTGGAAAGGGTGAGGAGAGCGAGAGGTGAAGGGTCGAGGCACGAGGGGGGTGGTGGGCTGAATGGAGGGAGGGAAGATGGAGGGGGCAAAGGGAAACTACCCCAAAACCCGCTATCTCGATTGGACACCTTGGGGTGCGCGTCGGTAGTCGTGGTGGAAGCGAAGGGGCACCCCCACGAGGTGCTAATGTCTGGCAGCTTAAATCAACCCCCTCTCGCTTCCACCTCCCTCTCCGCCATCGCCGCCAACCGCCATCGTCGTCGAAAGCCCCGAGGCGTGGGAAAAACTTTCTCGGTGTTGGGTGGGTAGAGGGCGAGCCAGCCGTGTCCTGCTCTTTTCGCGAAGAATCGCGGTGTCCTTATTTCTCCGCTCTTCAACCCTCTGCTACTGCCCTCCGACTCTTACTATAATTCTAAGGTCGGTGCATAAGAACCGCGGAAACAAGGATCCGTTTTCGCCAACGAGGGGGGGGAGAACGGATAAGTGCCGGCAGAAGAAGCAGCATCGCGCAGCATTAATTAATTCAAACTGCTTTTCCGGCTTCGACGTTTAATACGTGTTTAACGTTTGCATAATTAATCGGCTGACATTCAGGCGATAGCCCGTTCAGATAGACCTCGGTAAACGCGAAAAGTCCGACTGCGATAACGCAAGAAAACAGCCAACGACCTTAATTTCCTATTCCTTTCTTCCCGATCGTCTACCCCCGATCATAACCGGAGTCAGCAAAGATTGCATTTTTATAATTCTCTTCAGCAACGACTTGTCCCTTCAGCCGGAAAGAGGTATTTGAGTCTTCGAAAGTTCACGAAAGATTCGCGTAAAACTTTCTTTATTCGCGACGAATTTTATACGGCTCTCATGACGCGGAACTCTCAAAGTTGAAGCATTGTTGCTAACGTCGAACGGTCGTGAAGCCGATTCATATCGGTAACCATTGATATTCATGACCCTGATTTACTAAATTCCGCACAGTAATATCCACTAGTAATATTCGCCGAGGATACGAAGACGCGAACTCACTCCTACATCTTCCATATGAAATTCACGTTCTGGCCCCCAGGCAGGTAACGGAGTTTAATAAAAACTGTTCGCTAACTATGAGCCATTGAAGTCGTTTCGTGAAAAACGACGTCGAGTATCTCTAGCAGGAACATAGAGGCGTGCAGGAATTAAGTGTACACGCGGCTGTATATATCTGTATATACGTACATACAGACGCGTATACGTGTCGGATGAACCATGATGGCAGAGATACTCTCTCTCTCTCTCACTCTCTCCTCCTTCGTCCGGTATGGCGAAGAGCTATTTATCTTCGCTTTACGAAGCTCCGAGGGAAAAATGGCGCAGCTTTGTAACTGGCAGAGGGATGTTCGCGAATCGGGGCAATTTCGTCGCAGCCAGTGTAACGACAGTCACGTTCTAGGACGAGGACGGAGAGACGCTCACGGCAAACAAAGTAATCTCGCCTAGATTCGACCGTTTCGTATATGAAAGAGACACAAACGTGCCATAATGTTGCCATGCTGAGGCACTTTGATGCCGGTCTACGTCGTTCGCCCAGCAATTTTATTTGGCCCGAGCGATCCGAGTGCGTTTGTAAAGGGATTTGCGTCGAAATCTCGTTGGGACGGATTGTTAGCCAAAGAAGAGATGCAAGCTCCGAGATATAGTTACGACGTAAATTTCAAGATTCACGGAATGTTAAAACTTCTTGCAGGTTCCATCGTCTTGTGCTATTTTGCAAGCTTATTAATTAACATTTAATTGTAAATCCTTTTTGTTTGTAGTAAACATATAAACGTTTAGATCAGCTAAACTAACCGGACCCACATACAACCAGCCTAATAGTAGTACTTTCGAGTAAATCTTTGTCAATAACGTAATTGTTTCCTGCAATTTTATTCGATTAAAATAAAACATTTCAAAAAAGTCGATATACATCATCGATGGCACTTCGCTGTTACGGGAAATAAATCTTCCAGACATGCCGACATTAATAATTATCGTTTGCGACTGCACGAGAAAGCGGCAGCAAAGAATATACATTACAAACGATAATGAAAGCGTGTTCGTCTTCGTCATCGCGTCGCAGATCACGGGATGAATGAACACAGAATCATAATGGGCAGGTACACAATAGCGTACAATCGGCCAATGGCTATAGAATATCTGTTATAGCGCGCAAGCAGGAAGACCCGCGTAAAAAGGACAATAGGGCGTGTTATCGAAGCAAAAAGGAATTCGAAGACTCGGAAAGCAAAAGGGGTAACGAGCGCGAATCGCGAATTAACGGTGAAATAACAAGCCGACGAGACGCGACGCGATGCGACTACAACGAGTCGTTCTTTTGTTCTTCACGAGCTCACTCGTCTCTGACTGTATTCCTATCCGGATACCAACGGGATGAATGAACGAAGAGCCGTGGAGTGAAATCTGTAAGGAAAGATCAAAATGTAAATGTCGCGCGCGATTACGAGCAATTGGAAGCCGATGGATCAAGACATTTGGACGATTGATGGTTAACGGCGATGCTTCTGAAGCGATCGGTCATAAAGATTAATGTCGCAGACGCGGTCGTCGTATGCGAAGCCATCGATATCGAAGATAACGGAACGTTTCCCGCTTCGGTCGACTGGCAAATAAATGCGCGGGGAAAGTTCAATTTGAATCCTGCGTCTCGTGCACGATCGAGTGTAACGATACCCGTGTACCAAATGTCTGACTGTAGCGATCGGTTTCTACTTCGGCTCCTGGAAATTTATTCCCTTCCTCTCCTCTGGAAGTTACTTTATTATATGTTATTTTATTATATTTTTCTCTTCGTATGTTATTTTACAGTAAATAGATTTATATTGTAAATATTTAATCAAATATATTATTTAGTACATTAATTATAATTTTCAGTATTATTTATTGTATCAGCTGTCTGATTATGTCGGTTCGCTTCTACATCGTTTTCACGATAAGAGGATTCCTCGTGTTAAACTTCACTTCTACATATATTTTTCGTGCGGTGCATAACATAAATTTGGCTACGAGATAGAAATGATTTAATTCAATCTCAGGCGTATTACTTCCTGCCGCGCATTCTCGTTCATGAGCTTCCCAACGACAGCGTCATTTGTTCCAAGCAGGATCGAAGTCCCACCCCCGCCCTTATCCTCTTCTTTCCTCTCCATTCTTCTTTGTTTTCGCCTTCCTTCTTCATTCGATGCCCCGACAAAACTTTTCTACCCGTGATATATCGCGTTACGAATGGGGTGCCACGGGGACTATATTCCCGAGTAGCTGTTACCCCGTTAGCTTCTTCGCCGTGGCCCGCCCACGCGATTTATCTTTCGCGGCTGCGAGATTCTAGTCCGCTCTCCTTCTTTCTCACCCTCTCACTCTTCTTCTCGCCGGCTTCCGTGTAACGTTCCGTTGCAGTCAGCGCACACTTGCATCGTTCGTGCAACGAGAAGCCCTTCCTCGATCGAGCTTTCGAGGTTGACGTCTCTTCCAGGCATATTTTCGTTACGAGACCGCGCGAACCGTGCAGCCCGAGTCTCCCTCGGAGAGCGGTTCGAGTCAATTTACGAGAGTATCCGCGATTGCTCGAGTCAACGTTTCTGCTCCAATTTAAGCCGAATCTCGGATTATTCCGCCGAGACCTCGATTATCTCCGGTATTATACCGCCGCGCATTTCAGTCGGAGTATCGATTCGACGAGTCGACAACATGTTTCGCGTGTCCGTCCCATGGCATTAATCATTAATTATTTATTAATTCCTTGACAGCTCTGTACGCGTTAATCTAGTCTAGTTTCTCTTTCTCTCTCTCCCTCTCATTATATATTTTGAATCCAAAATTAGTCGGAATCGTATTTGTACAACAGGTGGAAAGAGCGTAATTAGGCAAGGTCGCATATTTCTATATGTGCTTTTACCGGTTAATACCAAATTTCCAGTGGAATATTAATCTTTCATTAATAATATTCGTGAATGATACCGCTGCAAATTGTCAAATTTTCGATATTGATTATTATATCGAAATTATATTGATGTAAAGTTTGTTATCAAGGCATTTCTCCGCACGTGTGAAATTTATCTTTTTAAGAACAGCAATCAAATCGTCCATTATTTATTTCTACCCGCGCGCTTCAAGCGATCTTTATGAATATCTATAGTATCTCGACATAAAAATATGAGTATATTCCGAATATAAATAACACATCTCCATATATCTGTCACGCGAGACTGATTCACGAGAATCAGCAGCGAGTTATTTGGATTTGTACGTACTTCGAGCCGCGTAAATCTAGCTTTAACAATGAGTACCAGTTACCTATCAGCTAAGTTTTGAACGACCCAGCGAGCCGCGACAAAATGATCGCCACTATCATTCCCGCCCCGTTTCCAGCGACGTCGATCGCCGCTGGTGCACGGCCGTTAAAAAAGCTCGGCCTATCTTTCCATTAACCCGTTTCTTCCGCTCGGCGTGTCACATCGCGAGCGGGTATCTACGGCATGCGAGGAAAAAAAAAATATAACGACGCTGGAACGTGGCACTCGCGATTGTAATAGCGATATACACAGGAGCCGCGAGGGACGCACAAACGAATACGCTCGTGCAGCGACGAGCGTCTGCGGAACTTTCTCTAAAGCGTGCACGAGCGAGTAGAATTTTCACTAGACTCGGTATAATTTACGCTTTTATGCTTGTATAAAAGTAACCGATTATAACTGATCAGTATAAAAGTTTTTTATGAAAAGTAGTTATTCTTAATATTTTGAATGGAGAATACATTTCTCCGAAATTCAAAAATATTTAAAGTATCTACACGAGATAAATTATGCATCGTTTTATCTGTTTAATAACTGTATCGTTCGCTAAGCTTTATATCCGATGACATCTAATTTAAACGAATGGAAGACAGGGATATATTTACGAGGCAATAATTTCTTTCTTTAATAAATCTGACTGTGTGTTGTTTTATTGCCCTTTTTTATCGAGTATAAAAGAAATTATTAATGCAGCACCATCAAATTTATGAAAGACGATTTTTTATGGTGATTTTTATTCTATGTGCATTCTGCTTCTTGATTTCTCTCTATTAATATGGAAAAAGGCAGGAAGGCAAGCTACATACCCTCGCTTAGATGCATCGACATCTCGTGTAGATGCTCACGTATACAATGTCACCGCCGCGCGTGCATTCACCCACTGGATTTGACGTCACGCTTGGCGTGGAGAAGCTATCGGGTGTCTGCGGCTATTACCACGCCGACCATTAGTAACGCGATAACCCGAGGAAAGGAGGATCGACGAAGCGGTGGGTAGCCCCCTCGAGGCGCTGTATCGAGATATAGTCCGCCTCGCGTTCTACTCCGTTGCGGCAGCGTCGGCATGTATCGGAATCGGGCCTGATAGGATGACGTTATTCGAAGTGTGGGTATCTCCAATGTCGAAACTTCCGACCCGACTTTACGCAATTAGAGCGAACCCCGAAGTCAGACCGTCTGTCTCCCTCCTTTATTGCTTCGATCTTATTCGGCTCTGTAAGTCAAACCGGTGCGATCAAGTCGATGAGACGTGTCTCCTTAAAAAATCACCCTATCGGTAGGTGAAAAGAAAGAAACAAAACGACCTTAATTTTCCATCATTCTTACAAAGATTTGGCGGTATACTCTTTTATGATGTCCCTGTATCTCGCGAAAGAAAATGACATTATATTCTCTACACTAAAAAATTTATGTAAAATTACACCTATTATAGTGGGTAATTTTGAGACGCACTCTAAATTGTAAATTTACAACTAAAAACTGTAAATTTTTGCGTGTTTATAACTCTACATATAAATTTTGCA
>VBVQ01000254.1:0-59032 GCA_011636635.1 Tetramorium simillimum | reverse complement strand
AATTTCCTAATTTGTTTTCCTTTGTGTGTACACTGTAAAAAATTTACAAATTAAAAAATTATTTTTATTTATGTACTGCAAAATTAGAGAAACACGCAAATATTTACACCTATTATAGTGGGTCTGAAAATTACGTGTAATTTTACATAAATTTTTTACAGTGTATAAAATATTAAAGCCAATTGAAGTATAAAAAAGATAATACGTAAAGATTAATGTAAAGCGCAATTAAGCATTAATTGTTAGACACTGAGGGAGAGGAAAACCTGGCACGGAACTTTCACAACCCGCTTTTCTTCAGATTCGCATCACATTGCAATCGCGATACATAAATCTCTCGCGTTCGCTATTGGAAGTCGGGCGAAGTAGTTCCGTACTTTAAGATCGGTTTATTTATCGTGCGATCTCGGCGCGGGTGCGCTCCCGGTGTTCCGCTTAAAAATAGCTTACTACAGTGCGTCTGCTGATTTATTCGCGGCGGTGTAATTCAGGGATACTTCCGCGTCGGTAACGATGAAAATGTTCGCAAGAATGGCTGCGCATCGAGCCGTAAGTCGCGCGGCGCAGCGGCAAGTATTACGGTCCAACTCGCATTATTTCGTAGGCGGCGACCTCGCCGCGCGGGTGTAACACGGGGTGGACGGCCTTTCGGCAATAAAAATACTTGGCCCGTATCCAGCCTCGTTTATTGCCGGAATTTTCCTTCTCCGTACGCGGCCGACCGTCCGGCCCGGCCCGGCCCGGCTCATGCGTCGCATTCATACGCTGCAGGTACATCAGCCGGATGTTGAGCCCGAGAGATCGATCAGCGAACAACGTACGTGGGGCAATAACACGTTAAGCCACTCGAAGTAAATATAACCCCAGCCACTCATGCCGGATTAACGAAAAATGTTTTAGAAATAGGTTTAGCGTGTTTGAAACTGTGTGTACGTGTGCGCCGTCGTCGTCCATTATAATTTCAACTCTGAATTATAATTGATAATTAGAAAAACGGCTTGGATTAATGACGTTATTTGCAATTTAAAATTAGAGGAGTCTCTATTTTCGTAAAATCGCTCCAGATGAAAAAAAAAAAACTCGAGTACTCTCCGAGCGAGCTTGGTGTAAACTATGAGCTATTTTAAAAATCGCCGAAATTTAGACGACGTAAAATTCTGTTACTTGTTGCAATTCGCACGTATATAAATTCTCATTATTTCCTTAATTATGCACATTGGCCAACGAACGCCAAGATCGATAAGTTGCAGCCGCATTGTCCTATATACAAGTATATAAACGTACGGTGAATTTACATAAAACTGGCAAGAGGGAGTAAATAAGCGCGCACATATAAGTGAAAAATAGCGCGGCTCGCTCTGGCACTTCCTATGCGACATCCTTTCTGAAATTGAGTCAGACAGATGAATAAGAGATTGCGCGATTTTAATTGCGATGCCTATCATTATTGCCGTTTAAGCTACGCCCGTGCCGGCCCGTAATTGCCATTTCCAAAGATTAATGTAAACAATTTCTTTTACTATAGGATGCAATTCTAGCGTCGCACGGGCATTTTCGCGGCGGCGATAACGATCGTGAAATAGGGTCGCCCGCGGTGTTATAAACCCAACTAACGTATATTTACCTGTGCATGATCATAAAAGGCTCAACAAATTTCATTTCCTGATGCCTCGGTCAAGTGGAGTCGCCATCGGATAAATTTCTGGGAAATGTATGTAGGAATACGGAGCCTCATCTGTTTCGCGAGTCCCATTGCGTTTTTACCTTTCGCGTCCCTATCGTCGGTCCGCATTTCCGTCGTCGGACCGCAAGCAACTACGCGATTGTTAAAAAAGCAAACAAACGCGCAGTTTTTCGTCTCGGTCGCTCGTCGCTCGTCGTGGGTGTTTTCCGTGTAAGAACGTGTACATGTAACGCGACGGTGGTATCAGCCGCTGGCGCAGAAGAGAATGTTAGGTGCACGTGCGTTTTATTTCTCTCCACTCCACTGGTATTAAATAACGCGGAACACATTAAACCGATAACGCGATGCGAAATTAAGCGGGAAGAAGATGAAAGAGGGATGCGCTAGTGTTGTCTACTTGGAATACTTTCATACACATGTATATACACAATTGTAACCAAATGTCTCTAAATCTCTGTGAGTTTGAAGCTAAGAATGGCATGACACAATTACGCGACGAAAATGAAGCGGGCGTAATCCATTTTTGGTTAATCTATTATTTTCGATTTCAGTAGTAGTATGTAATCTGTGTAGATGCTGTGTATATGCGCGCGCGGGTAAACTATTTACACTGAAAGTGGTATAAATAGATTTTGAAAATCTTATTAAAGCGAATTTACCTCGTAGCCACCCGGAATTTAACGGATTAAATTGCTTCTTTATTGAATAAAATATCAAAACATCAGATGATTTTCGGATTCTAAGCGATCGAAATGAAATTGTTTTTGCGCAAACGAGACTTTTAGAATGCAATTAAACACAACGAAGCCCTTTAATTGTTTGATCAAGTTTGCGAGGGAACTTTATATTTTCAAAGTTTTAATTCCAATACTTAGAACCGCCAAGGTACTTAATATCAATTACTAAGAAAATGCAATAAGTAATGGCGCGCAATTTTCTCCAAGTAGAAATAAACTCGAACCTTTCGCTAGAGCGTGGATCAGAGATCCTGGGAAGCAGATATGCTGCACAGGTACTCGGCGGGAAATCCATCTCCGCGCGAGGCTGTCCGTCTCGCGTTCGCGAGGCGAGAGTTCTCTCATCAATTAAAATCCGGCACGGGATATCTGTTTTTCGAAACGGCCGCGGGACGGGTCTTTTGATGTCTCTCATAGCCACGCCATTTATTCGTTTCGCGTTCGCGGAATCGGGTGACAATGGCGGATGACGACTGCAGGCGCAACCGACAGCGACACTTTCCCTCCCGCGCCGCGTCGAGATAAACCAAGCCTGACGTCCGGCGTGACTGACAGAATTAATTAAACCTAAAGGCAACAGCGTCGGCGTCGACTTTTTTGCGATTATTCTCACCATCTATTTTTCCCATTCGCCGCGACGTAGCGAGAATGGCGGCTGCAACGCGCTACAGGTCGATTATCAAAGCAGTGCGGTCGGATTGGTACAGTAGCTGCGAAAGTTACAAATGCGCCCGTAGGACGTTTCATCGATTTCAGTTCAGTCCTCCAGAGTTTCCCTTTAACTTATTATTAATGTCTGTGTTATCATTATGCTCGCTATTATTAACGCCGCTATTATGATTACATTGTTATATACTCTTCTCTCTTACTTAAAGCATTTATTGAACGATATCTCTTCAGATTCTTAAATTTCATCTCCACTGACGAAGGCTTTCGTAGAAAATTGCATTCGCGATATAAATTTTTATCTCTTTTAATTACTGATTATTAAATTATTATCGTTCATTCCTTCCGTCTCTTATTTTTTTTCGTCTCGCGTGTTCGTTTTGTTTTGTCTCTTCGCAAAGATAGAATTTCGCCCAGCTGCACCGACGTAATTCGTTCGACTGCTTATATTTGCGGAATTTATTGTCATTCGGTCCGTACGTTACGTGGCGTACCGACCGGTCCGCGAAGGGGCTTGTTTGCGACGTCGAGTGCTATCCCGGGGATAGTTGAAGGGGTCCACCATTGTGCGGCCGCGATTCCGTGTGCGCCACGCCGCTATCCGCTTTCCGCTTTCGAGCATATATACACGAAGACGCACGTACGCGTGCACACAGAGATGCGACCGACCTTCCTCCTCTTCGTCGTGGCAACCGCCGAGTTTGCGGTTGCCGTCTATCGACGACCTCCCTACCCTACACACACACACACGCGCGTGCACATGTGTCCGCGTCTCCTCTCTTTCGACCGTCCACGAGGAGACCGAGGAGAGAAGTTCCAAGCACAGACACCACAACGGCGAATATCGAGTTCGCATTGACTTCGCGCGAGCATGTCGGGAGGTCGATTAGACTTGTTTGGTATCCGCGGAACTTCACCGGCGGCTACGAAGGTAAATTAAACGCGCGCCGGCGCCTATTCTCGCGCACGCGAGCGGCTTTTTATCCGCTCGCCGTGTGAATGTAGATAGTGAATGTAGCCTTTTGTGGTTCTGGCAGAGCTTGAATACATGAGAAATGGAATGCTATAAATTCTGCGCGTAATGAAAATAAATTATGAGTTATTACAAATAATTCTAGTCCTCCAAAAGTGGCTCTGGAGAGCTGGCGTATCTGGAACGGCCACGAACAAAAAAGGAGTGCATTACAAAACGGAGAATTATATAAAATAATCTAAAGAGTAGAGTTAAGTAAAGTAGGCTATAATAAAATTATAAAATTACAAAATTAAAAATTAGGGATATAACTTTTTTCGTATAATTGCAAAGCATTGTGCAACAAAGTTAAACTGCTGTTTATCGATATGCTTCAAATTCGGCATTGTCGAATCAGTAGTTTTGCAACATGAGCGAATCGACAACACGTATTTGGAAGGTTTGTGACGTTTTGTCGATAGTATTAAACTCTCTTTCGGTAATTGGATAGTAATTACGTCGCTAATCAGGAATTTAGAGCGATTGGCAGATTAATTAATGTTTCAACCTAAGAATGAAGTTATCCGCAGTAATATTGTGTAAATGCAGTTTAATTAAGCGGAATCATAAGCGTTTAAAAGTGAAAATGATTCTTATTTTTATTTCAATTTTTAATTAGAAGATTTGCATCAGTTTGCAGCGCGGTGCAGCTGCGCTACACGTCAATAATTGATCTTGAAATTATTAATTTGACCGTTTAATCGAGAATCTTGTTTTGGTTTTATCAAATCCTCGCCAACATGCACCTTGACGGTTAATAAATGTAAAAAGAAAAAGCTTTCAACGCACTGCAATTCCAGGGGGTTCATATTGCACAACGTATCGCGTACGCCAGCGTCAGCGAGTTTCGTGTGTATGATGAAACCACGACCGAACGAGCCAATCCATCATAGAGTCAGCTATCATTACGCGGTGACACCGAGTATAAGCGCACGCGGATTTTCCCGTTCTCCCCCGTGCCTATCTCTACCTCTACACCCCGATCCACGTAGATTGGATCTAATTCCATTAACGAGGGCGTTCGGACGTTAACGATCCGCGGCCGGTAGCGCGCGAGAGCATGAAATCCGATCCGGAGTCACGCCCGTCCCGGAATTCTTATCCCGCGCGGGATTTATGTGCCGTCCCGACGACGAAGACGGGAAACACTTTCCGTGCCGATCGTCACGGCTTCTCTCGGGGGTGGCAGGATCCTCGTACGAAGCGTCGGGCAGGTTGCGGCGGGAATCTAAATTGAATTTTTCCGTTTCATTTGACGATAAACCCGCCGCGTCGCATTAAACAAACGCCACCGGCAAATGACTGCCGCTATCGCGTGGTCGCGCGGTCACTCTGTATCGGTTACAGGGCGATTGTATCCTACGTTACGTGACTAAAAAAAACAGAATTATTCTTAAAAAAATAACTTTATTAAAGCCTGCATATACTTTGAAATTCTTCGAAATCCAATATTTTCCAATTTAATTTTTAATATAAAAAAAATTATAAAATTATTACATCGGATTTTATTTTTTAAATATACAGAATTCTGTAATTTTACAATTTTTATTTACTTCCAAAATATTTTATTCATTTGCTTTTAAAATATTTTATTTATAATTGTATCAAATCAGAATAATTTAATCGCACGATCGATTTAAGACGAATAAGAAATTGAAACAAAAATATTTAATGTTTCAATTGTAAATTGCGATTTTATTATATTTTGATACAATTCTCCACGTTTTACTGTATCGCAAACCGCGTATGTTTGTTTATGTGCGTTTACGAAGCGTAGGGCTTGAACGTGCAACGCGAAAATTGGCATACTGGATCTCGCTTTTCGCGTCTCTCGGGAAATGAAATGTTAGTGCACGGTCACCCGATTTACGACGAGCGAAAACGGACTCTTTGCAAATAGCAACGGTGCAAATTTCTATTTAATTGTTCGAACGGTAAAAGTGGATCGATTGGATTTCCTTTATTATTCAATTAAATTTTCGAACGCGGTAAAAGCATGATAATCTCAATGGTTTATATGCCGGTCGCAAAATGCGAAACATAATTGCTTTTTTTTTTCAGAGGATTCATAATTTCCTGGATCTTTATATTTCAGTTCCATTAGCCGTCTGATCTAGATTCTTACAGCCATATTTCCACTGTTGCTGAATACTCTTTCATTGAATGCAATATGTAATGTATATTATCTTTTGCTCTTAAAAACTATTAAATATTCGAAAAAGCATAACGACTAGGAAGTTTTGCAGATGCTCGCTTCTTCGCGCGATATTCATAAAGTTTTATCCTTCAATTTCCTTATTTTCTTAACCTACTTTTCATATGTCTAACTAGCACCGGTTCTTTTATTTAAAATTCACTTATATATTCTATGTAAACATCTTCTATTTCTAAAATTGCTTAAATATTTTAATATTTCAAAAGCTGATAAAAAACTTGACATAGTAAAGTGATAATTTATATTACAACATAGAAATATATTTCATAAAATAAAAAATATATGTAGTATTTTGTATTTTATATTTAAAAACTCTTTATACAGTCCACTTTTAAGGATGATATTTTCATAGTATTTCATATTTTACATTTAAAAGATATTTTTACGGGATATTTTGTCTTGTCACACCAACAATTGTGAAAAACTGTCATACGAGCCACACTAAAGTTATTACGCGAATGGGTTTTGCGACACGTGCAGGAGTATGTTATGATCGATCACAAGATCACTATGCCGCGCCGATATTAACGTAACTGCTACATACATTACGTAAGTGTCACCTGTGCGTCCCGCTAGTCAGTCTTGGATAATTATTACGAACGTTCGATCAACATCGGACAGGAGCGACGCATCGATCAATGTTATCAAGGTAACTCTATTGCTAACAGAATTGTTGCTCGACGATTATCGCACCTGTGCTATTGGACACTCGATACTGTGAACCTATTACGACTTGATGCGGTATGCAGCTAATTATCGTCTCGCAAGCTATTATCACACGACGCAGCATCCGCCGATTATGCCTATTTGTTACCAATGTGTCACAATTGTTTTACATCACTACTTATCGCAGTCATGCAGTATAACGAGATACAAACACTTAGAACCCTTCCAGTAAAATAACTTTATATTCCATAATCTCGTTTTAGACTCATTACAGTTTTTTTTTGTTATAGAAATTTTATGAAATTTTAATATCTTTGAAGTATAAATGATAAAATTTGAGTGAATTTATATACAATAATAATATTCGTTTTATAATAATAATATATCTTTGAGATTTATATATTTAATATACAAAATTTTTATCCCTCTCTTTTGAGGTAGTCTTGATATATGTAGCAGTTTTTAAGATGAAAAAAGTTTCTTCAAGATAGCTTTCAACGATCGAACGATCATACATCATCGCGTCTTATATCGCGCATAAGCCGATTTTTTGGGGGTTTGCATATCAGACCTTATCGTACGATAATTCAAGACGAGCGAAGAACAGAAATTCCTCGGGGTGAAACTCTCGCGAGGGCCGGGCGGAATTGGAGGCGAATTATGCGACGGGTTCTGGACGGAATCTAAAATCGAGCCGAGCGCGATGTCTCGTTGCTATTCAAGGAAACCTCTCGGATATCCACCCGGTCCCCAAAATGGCGCGGAGAGAACGAGGAGGGATGGAGGGAAAGGAGAAGAGGGTGCAGTTTTTCCGAGCTTGAGAGAAAGTTTGCCCAATTAAACGAGACTCGATGTTTACCGCTCGTTCCTCTTATCGTCGTCGAATCGACGACAAGAGCTGAAAGTAGAAATAAGGGAAACACGTCTCGCGCATTCCTCCAACCCCCCCCCCCCCTCCTGTGCCCTCTTCCGAAGCATACAGCTCCCGTTCTCTGCGCGAGTTCGAGGTGGAATCGATCTCTTCACGAAGCCGCCATTTATTTTCTCTCCCTCGTTTCTATTGGTAGCGCTTTGAAGGATGTACATCTTTTACATTATTTGACTGGGGGAAGGATTACGCCGGGCAGATATTTCACCGTTGCCTCCTATAAATGGAGACTACATTGACTGCGAGCGGAATTGTATTTGATCGATCGTCGATTTGCTCGGCGCGTTCCCGAGGCATCCTTGAAGAATATTAATTGCGGGGAATTGCGGGGAAATAAGTGGCGGCTAATTTATTGGATCGGAAGAAGGCTCAAAGTTTTCCGGATGTACTCGAGAAGTTATTGCTTTACTTTAACGTAGAATATCAGTCAGACGGAGGAGAGGAGGCTACTTCTCTCGAGATCTCTCATTACTCATTACACCGTAAAACGTGAAGTGTTAAAATTAATTCAATGTTCTTGTATAATATAGCGAGAATCCGACTTATGGTTCGATGATATTCGCGCAATTCGCGAAAAATGAAAAGGTATAAAGTTTCACTTACCGATGTATCAAAGTATCGGAGAGAACAAACTGATACTCTAGAGTTAATGCGATATTATTTAGAATCGGGTAACAGGCCTTTGTAGTTACCGCAAACCGCATATTACGCGATCCAATCAGCATGCAGACCGATTTTTCACTAATTATAATAATTGATTCCGTTGATATTGCGAAAATGAATCGGGATATGCGCATAAACCGCAAAACGCATTCACATTGTTTTACGCGCGACAGTAATGGACAAATGAGGCCGAATTGCGTTGCCATAATTATCGCACAGCCAGCAATATTTGTTCCTCTCCGTATAATTCGTTCCCGCGACGTAGACGTTTATCGCACCCCGGAGAGTTTCGCGCCGCAGGAAATAATTTGGTCGGCCGAAGACAGGGTGGCATTGCGCGAGGGTCAGAAGGGAGGGGAAAATGCCTGGGGATGTGGCGGAGAGTTGAGTATTCCGTTCTCTTCCACTAACTATAGATTTTCATAATGCTCACCATTGCGTCCGAAGTTGCGGCTGCTGAATGGTCGAAGCCTGGCCGAAGGATTCAAGCGAGAGAAAGAAAAAAAAAATTTATTGCACACTCCGGGAAAAATTTTCCCTCGCAAAATAGAAATATATGACACAATATTTCGAAATAAAGTTGTACGTAATAAATAATAAAAGGAACAAACAATATACCTACATGCAATACGAATGAAAGGAAATACATTAATTGTGCATCAAATCAATATAACGACAAATAGGGCGCAAAACAAATGGAATATCTCTGAAACGTTTACATTAAATAAATGTATTTAAAGTGCTGCCCGTCTGTATCTATAAATAGCATGAGAGCGGTGAGACTGGAACAGAGATCCGGCATTAGGCAAAGGATTTTGGGAGGAAATCCAGTTCGCCGTAACGAAAATAGAAAATGAAGAATAAGTCGCTGGGAAAACAGGAAGCGAGCGCGCGCGAGAGAACGCTTTGTCATTCGGGAGCGGACAGCGCTTAAAGGATATGCATACGGTTCTTGTTATCTTGACCACCGTTCCGCTTCGCAACGCATAATTTCCTAATGGATACTAATGACGTTCCCCGTGTGTGCCCAGTAATGCGTGTATTTCTGCTAATGTAAGAAGTTAACGCTCTTAGAATAACAGTGTCTTCTCTCAGCAGTTTCGTCGTCTCATGGAAAAGCGTATTATCGTTTAACGAAAGTAACAGATTTTAATAAAATTTGATTTTAATTTTCGCTATCTAATTCACAGCGATACATTAAACAGCATATAACTATTACAATATAATGAAAATTATAGTAAGCAAAATTAATGACCTTTTAAAATATACACTGTAAACTCCTATGGGGTTGCCACTGAATATTTCATTAATTTTTAGTATAAGGTAAATTTTGACTAAAATTGAAGTTAATTTATCTAATTTAATTTCCATGTTAGTCAAAATTTTCTTTTTAGTCAAAACCTTCTTTTTAGTCAAAGTTAATGAAATATTGAGTAGGAGCAGTGGCGACCTATGGAATAGTTAAAATTGAGTCTAATTTGACACTACGAGTTTAACAGTGAATAATTGAATTCACCGTTATATTTGCACGATCAATTTTGTTTCGATTAAAACTTTGATTAGGCGCCATGTCAAAATTATCACCCTGTCAGAAAATATCAATAAAATAAAAAATCGTTTTATAAAGAATCATAATGGGTAATTTCTGTTTGACCTCAACGGTGCCAAAAACGGAATAAGGGGAACCGCAGAAAAAGAAAATCACTTTATTATCTTCCAGCGGCAGACTGTGTATAAGAGCAATGCGATATTAAGCGCAGAACCTCTCGAGTATGACGTAAGTAATGGTGACAAAAGTATCTTCACCGGCAGTGTGTGTGTGGGTGTGTGTGCGTGTGGAAGAGACCACGAAAAGAAAAATATTTTCGCGCGAGGTAATCTGTCTCGGTGATATTCTCTGTTGTCGTGCGCTTTATTACTGATAATTGATGAAGCGTCATCGATTATTCTAAATCTTTTCACCTGCTTGTATTTCTTGCATCTCCGTCGAGCTCTCCGAGTTGAATGACATCAGTTAATCTTCATTATAAAACAATTTCTATAGACATTTATATCGATATAGGTATAAGTAGATTATTATTAAGATAATTAATTCTTAATAGGTCACCTATTCTATATTAAGGATTTTCGTTTTTAATTAATCTTGAATCACAATTTTTTGTTTCATTTGACATATCGGAGTACTGTTTTATAATTCAAGTGGCTACGAAAATAGAAAAGTAGAAAGTCTGGAAAAACTAAATTTCCAACATATAAAATTTGTAGAATCTTATTATCTATTTAAAATCGAACTCGTAATTAAAAAGAATTATTTTTAGAATTTAATGTTTAATTAGTAATTTTTTTAAAAGAGGAACATATACGTGGCATGGTTTAAATCCCTCGTTTTTCCTAAGCTATACTTGCACATTCTGTAATAACGGTGCTGCCCACGACCGCCGTACAGCCAATCGGAAATTCTTAATTAAGTCGCACGTTTTCCCACGATGCGTATCGCTATGGCTGCGATAAAAATATTTTCCCGGATAGAATTAATTCTAACCCGCGGAGGTATCTCGGTTATTGGGGATAAACCCCGAGATGAAATTAAATTCCGCCTATATGCAGAAAATTCTATTTTTAAACACGACCGAAGTACTAGACTTTATTATTCACTTGATACCACAAAAACTGCAATGAGCGTATGTCTTCAAAACTACTTAAGATATCAAATAGTTTCCGCTTCAAATTTTAATTTTCAATGTTGGAAATTAAACTCTATATTAAAATTTATAAGAATTTTAATTAAGTACATTGTGTTAAAATGGCGGTTTTAATATTATAATAGTAACAGATCTTACATTTATCATAAATATCTTTTTAACCGACACAACAAATTCCTTTTATAGGATGAAAGTCCTAACAACATATTTTAATTAATACGCAGTAAAATTTCTTCAACGTGTCACATATATATCATAGTTATAATATAGCAAGTATACTAAAATAGTTCTTTTTATTATTTAATCGCAATTTCTCATAATTATGATTTAGTAAACGAAATTAAATTTAGTGAATAAAAAAATATAACTACTTTCATTTTTGTACATTTTTTGTTGTAAATAATATAATTAATATGCCGTTCATGATTTAATTTATAGCGATTGTAGTTGAGAAAGACCAATGTAATCTTTTAATTTAGGGCATGCAATATTTACCTTTCCTCGATTTGATTACAGTTTTAAACATATCACTTCGTGATACCGATAAAGAAAGTCGCTTTGGCAGCTAAGTCGGTGCCTTACGATGCCATGAAATTCGTACGATCTGGGTGACATTTCCTCGACGGTGGGTATTATCCGTGCATCAGGAAAGCCAGCATACATTTACTGTAATGAGATTTTGTCGAGTACTCTCTGATCTCATCGGTTTGATCAGGATTCGAAAGCTATTTCTTTTTACTGCTGGATCGTAACCGTGTTCTATTAATTGAAATGGGCACAGCCACGCAATTTTATGTACGTGTGTGTCTGTGTATGCGTATATATACACACTATTTTTATGTATATATATATAAAAATAGGTCGCATTTGTGCAAATAAAAGTAAATAAACAAGGGGAAACTAACGAACGACGGCTATTGGACGTTTAACCAACGGGCTGTGTATTTTGTTTAGTTCGATAGCATGCAAATGAATAGTCGGGCAATAGTAAATGGGAATATTTTCATTAAGATTCGAATGCAAGTGAAAAATTGAATTTACCAGACAAACTATCATTTAATAAAAGTTTTGCACGCACGACGCCGCAGGAAGCGTTATAATATAGATATGAACAATTTATCGAAAATTGTCATTGTTTTACTCTCATTTTCTTCGCAATCATTTTATCTATTTCCAGAGAGATTTTTATTCCATTTTTACATTTATAATAGTTGGAAATCGTACGTAAAATTTATAATGGGACGTTATATTTCTTACAAACTTGATCCTAAAGTTGATGAAAATCACCGTGGAAAGTAGCCGTATACCTCTCCGTGTTCGCGCCAGAAGGATGGAAGGAACAGCGAAAGCGGCTAACGCGGCGTATCAGTTACTAGTTCGTCTTAAGAGCCACGTGGAACCGCGAGGCAGGGAACGGGCGAGCCAATTAGCGGTCGTTAGAGTTGCAAATAACTGGGAACCGCGTGTAGCCGCGTAATGCAACGCCTTGGAGGTGGCGCGCGCCGTTTGTTCGGGAGGCCGCAGCAGTCGGAGAACGCCGGGAGATGCCTTCCTACTGCTCGTCCGGTAACTGACTAGGGCACGCGAAACATATTTCACCCACTAATGGCCGGCTTAGCATAATGTATGCCTCGGGCCGGGCCGCCGCCGATCCTTCCCTCCCTCCCCTCCGCCCCCGTTCGGGGGATAGCTACTGCACAGCTCGTCCCACTCCCGTCTCTATCCTACCAACGCTCATCTCCTGTCAAAATAGATGTTCGTTATCCGTTTCTGAGTTATCGTCCTTCTCGCCGAGCTTCTTCGAGAGGGTCTCTTGGTTCGGAAATCGATCAATTGCGGTCATGACCACCTGTCATCGGGATTTTTGAGGTGAACGCGATCGCTTCCAAGAAAATTGTATGCACAAAATATTGCAATAATAAATAAACTAATGGCATTTTGAGCCTCGTATAACCGCAATCAGTTTTGTAATGAAATGTTGCTATTTGTAGAAATATTTAACATGTAATTGATATTGCGTAATGTGCAATATGTAAATCTAATTTTCATTTTTAATTGGCTCTCAATCAGGGAAAATATATTTATACGATATTTGCGTTGTACAAAAGAGAAAGAGAGACAAATATATGTATAAATATATATGCATATTTAAAAGAACATTATTTATGAATTAATATTAATGCATTAAAGTGACTAGGTAATTAAAACTAAATATGCAAGGCAATATTGTAGTTTAATTGGGAAACGTTGAAATGTATCTAAAAATTCGTATTATAAAAATCTTTTCATTAATCTGAAAAACATTATAAAAATACTATCACTTACTAAATTCGCATGCTTGCAGTTTATTGTTATCGTCCTACAATAGTCGGAAAATGGAAAATAGATCCCTGGTATAAAGTGCTGTTTCTACTTTTATACAGAAATGAAGGTACGCGACTTTTAGCGTCGCGCGCGGCCTTTATATTTTTCGTGTGGATGCCTTCCTCGTACGGATATTGCTCTCGGGCATAATGGCGCGGATCTCAGATGTGAGATTCTAACAAAGAAGCGGATCATTCTTAAAATAGCGCAGGGAACACTCTCAAACCCGGAAATCTTTCTTGATAAGATCGACCAAGCGCCCCTGAAATGGGAAATGTCTGTTCTCTCTCTGGTTCTCTCTCCCCTGAAAATGTTTTCCGAGCATACGATAAGGGTGATGACTGGATTTCACGGTCTCACCGTCTCGCATTCGCGAAGTCGGATTAATTCATAATTGATCGCACAGATAGAATCCTGTCTTCGAAAGGTATTATTCATTAATGAATATTGATAATGAAATTATCGGAACAAGGCTTGTTGAATTAAAGCCTTTTTCTTAAATATGAAATTCAGCTAATCTTAGAATTTTAGTATGATTAAGTTATTTTTTGTTAAACTGACTGACGAAAACTATTAAGAAAATATTAATAACTGTTTATACAAAGATTTAGCAAAGACAAATTGAAATATATCTTAATCCTATAGAGATTACCAAATTTCGTGTTAAAACGCTTAAGAGTCCATCAAAGCGAGCTCATAGTTTTAAAACCGATAATTGGTGGACATTGGATAGTCGCAAACAGACTGTTAGACAGCACGGCACCTGGCGAGCTGGCGATAGTTCGTTGAAAGATATAGGCGCGGCATCTATTAGACCTTGCTCAGCCGATCGGATCGGGCATGTACGAGCCGGCACGAGCCGTGGTCCAGGGCCATGGACCACCGAGCCGGAATCCTGGGAATTGCTGCGCTATCGGGGCCGAGTAATTTGTCGAGAAGCCAGTGGACTAGCCGTACGGCGCTGCCGACGGGATTTAAACGGATCCCACCGACCGCAGAAGGGAAATACCGGAGTGCCCTATTCGACCGATGTACTCGCCCGCTCGTTTCGCGAACATCCCCCCACATCGCGGACGGAGTCTATTCCAGAGGCATTCGCCTCTCATTCCAATATAACGACCAGTATTCTCTCCTTCTATATTATAAAATCGCATTTCTCCCCTGAGCAACGGTCGGCAGTTCGCGCTCGCCGTCATTCAGAAACAAACTTCTCGGCTATTGTTCCAACGGTATTGTGCGGGAACCGCGAGTCGTATCATCGTGAGTTTCGATGATGCGTACTACGCGAAATGTATTGAACGGCCTCGTATAATGCCGGTAAAAATCATAAAAGAAGTGCGTTGTGCAGTTCAGAATGCATGGCACAACGAGAACGAGATTCATTGTGTAGGTCTTTTAGAATTCTAATCTTCATCCATATGGTGGATTTTTCAACCGGTTTAAAATTTGTCTCTGATATCAAATTTCCGTTGAGAAAATATTGACGAATAGTACAAGCTGAAATAATAATTAATATGCGAAATATGATTTACAGAAGCAGGAGAAACGTGATAATGTTGCGGAATCAGTGAAAATCTGAATATAATTCAGATTTCGAGTTTTATCTAGGAATTCACGTTTATATTTACAGTAACCAACTATGCGTATCACGCACAAAGCGCAGAAATGCTTTACCACTTGTTTAATTTCAGCGACGCTCCCGACTTCCTCGTAAAGGAGCCGCGCCGCATGTCCGTCCGTGGGCGTTAAGGGTGCTTAGTCTTTGTGTTCTGTCTCTTGATAAAAGCCTTAGTTGCTTTTCATTACGCCGTTCATTACACCGTCCCCTCTTAAACAGAGAAGCTCTTGATGTAAATTCTGAAAATACCGTTAAAGGTGGGTATTGCGACTGTTGTTTAACGACATATCCGAATCGATTTTCCGCGGAAGCGTTAGATTGTATATACGTAAATGAGAGATTACGATGCATATGGGATACGAGATTTATGAAATATTTAAAAGTGGGATTAATGTAGCTCAAAATCAGAAAAACAAATAACACTGTACAGTACAAAATGTAATCACGAGATATGGCTCAATCGAGCGATATTTTTGTTTTAGAAACAAGTAATAAATACGACTAGCGCTCTCATAAACCGATAACTGGACAATTCTCGGATTTCCTAAGAAATAAACTTCATCTTCTCGTTTCCAATAAACAATTTGTCGTATTGAAATATTTCAATGTTCTCTCGGTAAGATTTTATTACATTCTATCGATGTAGATATAATAAAATCTCATTCTTGAATTTCTCATGATTATCGTCATTTCAGTCCGACGATGCCAATCGATACACATCGGTTTATTATTTTCGCGAGAACGATCACACGCCAAATAGAATAAATCGACGACGAAGAAACTCGCCGGAACGAGATCGCTCCGTCCTTGGCTTCCTTCCCTTCGAACTTAGCCGTCTAAACGCAATCACACGATCGGGTAACTTTCCAATCTCGAGTTAACGGTGTGCGTTCCCCAAATCTTCGGTTCTCTACCCTCTGTCCAACCCCTTGGCTCTATCCGTCTTTATCTCTCGGCATTCGTCGCCACTCTCCATTTCCTTCCTCATATTTTTCTCATCCGCGCTTTTGCATCACGTCTCTCACCGTGGTATGTTTACTCTTCTCCTTCCATTGCCACGAGTGTCTCTTAGCTCTTCGGTTTGTCCCCTCAGTTTTGTACACATTACCAATGTTCTCGTCCTCTCTCTCTTTCTCTCTCTCTCTCTCTCTCTCTTTGTCTGTCTCCCTCTTCGCCGTTTGCTCCTTATTACTTTATCGTGTTCTCTACCGTTTCCTCAGGTCTGTGTCAGGTTGAACCGCTACGTTTAGCTCTCCCGAAGTTATCTCGATCTCGTTTTAAAATAATCCAACTCACCCCTAACCACCTCGATCCCCGCGCGTCCTCGCCATCGTCGCCGCCTCGGGGGCGATCTTGGAGCTTAGTTCTCCACCATATCCGTTACCTTTCCTTAGCAACCCTTTACACACACATACACACACATATATATCACACACATTTTCTCTCTCTCTCTCTCTCTCTCTCTGTCCCTTTCTCTCCGATGCCCTTTCGAACTCACGAAACCCAGACTGCGGTCGCAATTAGAAACCGCGGCGCGGCCCAGAAACGCAGTCGCTTTAAACGCCGCGGGCCACCACTGCCACACTCTGCACCTCCGACAGAAAGAGAGAAACCTGAAGAAAGACAAGCGAGCAATGGACTGCTACTACAAATCCGATAAAATAGAAGAGTTACGGAAGATTGCGGGCAGACTAGAAGTTTCAACAGTGTCACGAAACAATTCAAATTTTCGAGACAGGCCATCTTGACTCATTTTCATATTTTTTATTATTATTAGGTACTTTAAATATTACTCAATTATGCTACGATAAAGTTAATAATTATTATTTGTTAATAACAGATTTTTTACAGAAACAATATTTTTTAGAATTATATATAAATTTTGGTTTTCTTTTTCTTCTGTTTGTAAAGTAAAAAGATATAATCTAATAATGAAATATTTAACTTTAGCAACCTTTAATAGACAGAATCAATATCCATTGTACAAGTCTTATATGCAAAATCAAATAAAGTTTAAAGTAAGTTTAAACAAGTGAGGTAGCATTATTATTGATTACACGTCGCTGCGATTTTAGATATCGATCCTATACCGGGGCGAGTAACATTATTGCAAGTCTGGGTCGCTTTCTTGGCGGAAATAAAATTTGCATTCTCATAACGACATTCCGCGACGAAGTCTCGCGCGAATTCTAACTGCGTACAAAGCGAAGGCGCCGCCGGGCATCGCGTGGTACTTTGCAAGATGGAAAGGGCGAAGAAGGACAAAAGCGAATTGCGACGTCGCCCGTGCGGCAAGGGAAAAAAGTTTAGAAGAATCCCGGAATAATGGCGGGACTTCAATTTATCGGGCTTGAGAAAGAGCGAGAAAGAGAAATGGAGAGAATTTGCCTTAGAAAATGCTACGTTATACGTTATTCTTACGTTAATCCGTTAAATTCTTAATAATAGTTTCCCTAAACGAGGAACAGCAAAATTACTAGACCTGCAAGAAAGGGCTGTTAGTTACGTTAACTTTTCCAAGCACGATCGGAGTTAAAGACTACAGAGGGTATCGTTAAATCTTCCCAAAAGAATTGAGAAGGAAATCATCTTGGATCGGCGAAGAATCATCGTCACGGCCATAATTTGTAGCTTCTTCTTTTTCTTAGCGACGAAAAGATTTCATGACTCAACTAAAACGAAAAAAGTCGATATTTCATATCACGTTAAAATATAATTATGCATGAAACTTGGTATGTCAAAATTTTATACTCATATCGCTGTTTTGCTTCGTGACTCCTTTTCATCCCACACACGGACATTGTTGTGCTTATGTATTCTCACATCCATATATTACGTCTCGATCTTGACCGCGCAAAGAGTCGATCTTTTAACCGGTGGGATCCTCGCAAGCGCTGGTATGCCACGAACAATATCGCTGGCTTGACAAGGAAGAAAGCGCGTTCCTTTCCTAGGGCGAGCCGAAAAAGCCGCGGTATTAGAAAGCCGTGCCTTTGTCCGGCGACTTCATTGTCCGCACCGCGAAAATATTCAGGAAGCTTGGCGATGAGAAGCCGGCCCCGTCGTTGGACGCACGTTATCGCTCTTTATACGGCTGGTCGATTAAAGTATGAATAATTTATACTCCTTCGCCGCGCACGGTTCGCGAGCGCATATTTGGAGGTATTTCCAGCGAGAGGATTTAATCGAGCGTAATCGACCCTTTGACATCGAGAGAATCGACGCTTTTATCTTAATCCTCTTTGACTCGGAAGAACTTTCGAACAAGCATGCCGCCACACATTCGTCCAAACACAGTGCGCAGTTTAATCCTGATGTGTTTAATCTGGATAGAAACTGTTTTACTGAACTCTATTATAAATTCAAAAAGCGCTTCTGAATGCGTTCGTTTCGAATACCTACGTTTATACCCAACTTTCATCGTAGCTACTAACAATACGCTTTCGGAAACTGCGAACGATTGTAAAAACGTAATGGTGTTTCAAATGTTGGATATGTGTATTTGAGTTGTATATTTTACATTTTTAATTTTAATTTTTACTTTAGAAATGTTTATAATGTTATACTGTATTAATTATATTTTTTTACGAAGGAACGATGTGATTTCTCTAAAAAGATGACAAAACTGGATTAACAAAAGGAATGAATGCTATTCAAGTTAAATAGCGGATCTTTATATCCCCCTTTTTTTTCTCTTGTGGTTACACAATCGTTATTACAATCGCCGCTAAAATGATAATCGCAGAGACGGCGTAAGAAACACTTTATCGAAAGCATCATTCACTTACGATGGACCATTAAGCGCTATCGCGTTTTAACGCTTAATGCTCCATCCCGGATTTCATTAAGCCAAACGCATTTGCGCTTATATCCGTCGTCGCGTCCGAGATCGCAAAATAAAACGTCCGACCTTATCGCGAGCGCGGCTACATCTTTTCGCATGCTAATTAAGCGAGCTTTATTACGGGCCTCCCGTCCGACTCCATTTTTCCGATGACGCCCGCACGGATTTACGACGATACGCTTCTTCATCTTTCTGACACTTTCGGAAGACCGACGCTAGTTACCATCCTTATTTTAACGAAATGAAGAACGATATTTTCTTCACCGCCGTGCTTACGAGGGAGGACTAACTCTAATGAAAATTAATATTTAGCAGAATGTGCCGTGATAATTAATCTTCGTTTCTCTCTCATCCGAAATCGGAGGGGGAGGGGGGGGGGTTCTTTACATCACGCTTTCGCGCAGACTCGGCATACGGGTATCTAATGTAAATCTATCCCGAGATTCTCTTCCGATATCTCCCGACGTCCGTCATCGTGGCGCCGAAGGAGGGATGATTCGCGATCGGGACAGCATCACGTCCTCGCGCCGTCATCGGTACCATAAATTCTGCGAATCGATTGATCGGCAGCGCGCGTTCTCGTTGATATTCCGTCAGCATAATCTCCCGCGTTGCCGCAAGCAGTGCGCAACAATATCTTGCTCTCTACTTTTTTCTCTCTCTCTCTCTTTCCCTCTTCCCTGAAATCCCGTCTCCGAATCCCACGCTCGCTTTCTTTCCTTTTCCTTCCTTTTTTTTGCGCAACGACAAGTTTTCTCGTTAGCATTCCGTGTCTCGCGCACCGCACTCTCGCGGTTCAATTTGCTCGCTATGCATAAGGCATTATGTGGCGGACGAGGACGCCGAAGTCGTCGTCGTCGTCGTCGTCGTCGCCGCCGCGGACGTCGCGACGCGACGCGCCGCAGCAGCCAGCTCGCACGCTAGTAAAGTTCGCTGCTGCGCGCCGTCGTTGCGGGCGAACGTGCTTTACGTGGTCGCATTTACCAAAATTTACGCCTCTGTGTTAACCCGCCGCCGCCGCCGCCGCCGCCGCCCGCGACGGCGGGCGCTATCCCGAGAATACGAGCGCGAAATGGGTCTCACTTTTCTCGAGGAAATGGCTTCCCGCCCCGAGACGTCGCGTGGTCTTATAGCGTCGTACTACTAGCGTACGCCGCCGCCGTCGCCGCCGCCGCCGCGACGCAGGATGCGCTTTGTACGACAACGTTGCGACGTGCCGAATAAAGACTCCCGGCTAAGGATTCTATACGCTCGTCTGTGCACGAATCCCATCTATTCGTTTCCCCCCCTATGTACTTCTCGCGCTCGCATATATTGCATGGGGTGTATGATGGCGGACGAACTCTCCGATTGCCACTATTAAACTTGCTACTAAAGCGCGCCGCGTTTTAGCCGATAAACCGACCAATATTATTTCACTGTCACCTTTTCGCTATACGTAGTTAAATCCCAAATAAACTCTGATGTTTGTATCTCTCCCTGTATGAAACAGTCGATGAATCCATATTCGCGTTTTTTTCAAATTAATTTAATAACGAAACGACATCGATATTTTCTGGACAAGTTAAAAATGCTGGATTATTTCCCGTTGCTGGAAAATACCGATGATTTAATCCGCCGTTGATTTTATATCGCCGATCGACGGATGAACGGATTAATATTGACGTTTCTGGATGAGCAACGAATTACATTTACGCTACTTTTCGTCACGGTCGACTTTCCCGCGCGACAGAAATCGCAGATTGTCGGCCGCGCGCGAATTGGGGCTCTTTCGACATTTTCGGCTTTTCGTGCCGACGTGGCAGCGACAGCGCCGCGGGGGACATATTTCGCGACGCGACACCATGAAGCGTTTCGAATAGAACGTCGCGCTAACCATTCCACGCACGCTCGGTACCGCATACCGACATATCATACCACTGCCGGCGCCTTTTTTTCCCCCCCGTGCGTATTGTGCGCGACGCCGCGCTCTATATATTCCTTTGTTGCATTAAATGCCTTTCTCCGCGATACCGCGCGCGCGATGCCTTATTGCGAGAATGTGCGCGCGATACTACGTCATATTACGTATTCACCCGTTTCTTTCCACCCGTATGACGGTCCTCTCATGTTCAATTTATTGCGCGCACTCGCGATTCTCTTTATGCGAGGGAAAGCCTCCTTTTTGCCGGGGTGCAACACCAGAGGAAGTGCAGAGAGAGAGAGAGAGAGAGAGAGAGACAGAACCTCAAGCCTTATTATTAAATTTCTCGACTGAACTGCATTGAGGAAAATATAACGTCGCGCGGCTACAAAGTTCGTTGCCCACTCATTAAAATACAAATGCCCTATTATTATCCTTTGTCAAGAGTAGCTTGCGTTAAGAGTCGCGCAGTCGGCTTTTCCGTCCCTCCGCCGGGCATACGGTTCCGTACATTTTTCAATAAAGCCATCCCGGATAGCTGGTAAGCATATTTAAATGGGATTCCCGATGCTCCTTTTGCGCTACACTATCGCTATGGATACGGTAACCGTCGATGCGGCACGGCCGGCCGATATCGATGACGATTAACAAACACTCTGCTCGCAAAGCGAACGAACTGCGGATAAGCATAAGCTCCCTTGGGTTGCAAATTGTACACCGCCGCGAAATTATAGCCCTCTGTAAATACGCTGCTGCCCGGCGATATTCCGCCGCAAAACTGTGCGCTGCCATTGCGGTGGTTGTATGTACATAAAACAGAGCACCTGGCTACGACGGAAGTCTGTGATTTGACGGAAGGGGGAGAGAAAGAGAGAGAGAGAGAGAGGAGAGAGAAAAAAAGGGAAAGAAATGCGAAGGCGTAGAGAAAATGCGTCACGTGTGTATCGTCGCCGGTAAATTCTAACGCGTACCTCGTGGCATTTTCGTATTTTCGCGAGTTTGTCCTCTGCTCTTTCTCTCTTTCTCTCTTCCGTTTCCGCGGCGCGAGAGAGGCGAAAAGAAAATGGAAACGCGAGGCATCGCGCGGCGCACTCAGAAAATAGGAATAATACCGCGACGAGAGAATATTCCTCGTAGAAATTACTGTGTCGCATCTGCAATTTTTCACGGGGACGGACCGGTTGGTGGGTGTACGAACAGCGCGCGTTTGTCCACATACAACTCGAGCGACTCGGTACGACCGCGTGCGCAAAAATTTTCTGGCCGTTGAGCCAGCAACAGACCTCAGCAAGAAAATTCACCCGAAGGCAGATTGGTGGTATTTATATGCGCCGCGCCCCTCTCATAATGTATTATTTGAAAAATGTTTCTCTTCACATTCCGCTACAAAGTATTTCGAAATTTATATCTTCCTGACGGAGAGATCCTTTGATTAATTAAGAGATGACGTTTGATATTCTTTAATATCAAATATTAAATATCTTAAATTTAAATTCTGATTTCTGAGAAATTAATTATAAAACTGTAATATAATTATTCATACGTCTCTTATTACTATATTCTCTCTTAAATATTATATTCTCTTGATTTAAAATTCGAAAATTATTCATGCTTTAATATTTTTGTGTGAAAAAAATATCTGTTGATAATAATTTTGATAAATCAGTTTAACAAAAGTGATCTGTGAAATATGTATAATCATTAATGCATTTAGCTAACTTATACAGAAAAATTCTTGTATTTAGAAAATAAATTGTATCTTTAAATTTTATAACAAAAACATTACTTGATTCATTTCTTAAGAAGGGAAAGTATCATAAAAAGTCTTAAAACACTTTTTTGTTTAGCAAACTGGTTTTATCTGTTTGCGTCTGTTCATTAAGGCATCTTAAAAGCGTCGGAAATGTTCTTATGGAAAAACACTTCTAGATCAACTAAATGAACAATTTCTTCTGTTTTGTTAATAGTAATCTTGATAACAATCTTATTTTAGGGATAATGTAGGTCTAATGTTTTTTCAAATAAAAAAAAAGATTAGGAGAAAACATTTAGCATAGGAAAAAATCTCTAAATTCGTATCGCGATGAATTAATTTTTGTGTATGTTTTTTAGACTCGTTGTGTAACGGCTAAAAACGTACAAATGAACGAATATCGGATAACCATCCCATAAATTTCTACGTATAGTTATCAAACGTGACCGATCAAACGTACCTAATGCCCCGTAATTGACCATAAGCTTTAACATTACGAGTCATAGGAAATTGAGGTTAACGATCATTTAATTTACACTGATTATACATAGTGTCCGAAAGTATCGGGACGCTAATTGAACGGCGAATCGACCTTTCACGTCGCTCGTATGAAACTCGTTAGGCGAAAAATCAAATAACGGATAAAAGTACTTGTAACAATGAAACAAGTCATATAAGCTCCGCGCCGGGTGTACGATCAAACAACACGTAACGAAGGATAATGGCCCCGAGTCGTGAGTTGTCGCAGTTAATCCGGTAACGGGGATATTGTGTCGTGCAGAAATTTCCGAGTACGCCCTGATAGCATTTTCATTGATAACGACTACGAAATAATTTTCATTTTTTTTCACTTACAGCGCAATCATCAACGGTGACATGGTAGAGATATTTCCTACGAGCAGAAGATGAATCTTTTCGCACATTTTTTTCTTCTCTCCGTTTGTGATATATCGCATAAATTAAATGTCCCGAGTCAAGTGTGTGGCAATTGAAACTCTGTTGAAACTAGTGTGCCTGTCTTTAATCGCTCGCACAGCGAGTAATCGATATTGCGAGTAAGATCCAGCATTATTGGGGTAAAACGCGTGCGAACCATACGATGTGTTTCCCTGTGCACGCATTGTGCCGCGGATCACGTGCGTGTACTCCCGCACAGACTCGACTTGACGTACGTGACGAGGGTGGTATGAACAACGACCGTAATAGAAGGAGCGAAACAAGAGCACGGAGTGCTAATCGCCGTGAGTTTGCGTGAAACATAAAACGGGCATCAGGCGTCGTCGTAGGCGGCCGTATTAACGTCGCCTCGTTGCGGGAATCGTTCCCGCTAAGCGCGAGAGATATCGCAAAGTATCGCTTCTCACGCGCCCCGCGTGACGAGGCTGAGAGCGGGAAAATTGTCGCAATTTTTAATTACGCACGAACAAACGGTCTTAAATGACGCTTTTTATCGCCGTCCGTTCGCCGGATTACTGTAGAGACGCACGAGCGCAACTTACGCAAGTTTCTCTTTTCAAAGTGATTTTATTCACGTCGCTTTGCCTAAAATTATGCGAGAGAGGTATGTTTATCTCTCTGAAAATTAACTTCCTAATTCTTCAGGACTTTTCAATCAGCAACACCAAGAGACTTTATAACAAGACGATGCCAAAATTGGTAATAAAAACATTCTTTCCGAAATTCCCATTTGTCACGGCCTACATTTCACAACTACGTCAAGGTTGTTCCCTGTCGCATTAGGCGGCTCGACTTAGAGAGAAAGTACTTCTCGTATTGTCGCGTGTCAGGAGAGCGAAAAATTGAGACGTTTCTTCCGGCAAGCACGAATCCGACGAGCGAACACGACGCTTCGTTGTTGGTCGATCAGGAAAGAAGGAAGAACATACCGTAGAGTTTTGGAACTGATTGATATAATAGCTTCGCCGCGACATGTCGAAAGGTTGCGCTTTCTTGCGCATCGTACGATTCTCAGCTTGACGAAGTTCTATTATGACCATCGTAAATCTTTCAACGAATGTCTGAGCTTCTTAAATAGTTTTTACATTGCAATATCCGATATTTCTCTTTTTCTTCTTTGTGACGATTTTACATTTATAATCTTAATGACTTCTCGGTGCATTTCGCGCATTAAAAAAGTGTGATGGAAGTAATGTTTTTTTTTTTAATCGAAAAATATAAAGCGCAACCGCTTTCAATATTTTTTTTATACATACGCGATTTTGGATATTAAACAATTTAATGCTTTTAATGAAAATTGTCTCAACATTGAAACAATGGCCATTTTATGTTTAATATCTATGAAGGACGCTAATGATTCTTTTTCGTTATTCTTATGTGACTTAACTTATCTTTCATGCTAACATTAACAGTTACAAGAGATTACGATCATTACCAAGCATTAGGTTACGATCGATATCCATTTCACTGCGAGATTATGAGTCGGTCACCATTAATGGAGTTTTTAGAGCCTCTATAATGATGCAAAAGAATTAAGGATCGCGACTCTTCGAGCGTTTACACAATATTATAAATTTTCTCTCTCTCTCTCTCTCTCTCTCTCTCTCTTTTTCTCGTCAAACATCGTTAGGAAGAACATCGTCGCCCTTAACTGCCTCGGTTCTGATAGCGATCGTATAGAGGCAAGAAGGTGGAAATAGTTTTCGACAACGACTTCACCGGAGAAGAACTCGACACCCCGATGGGAGTACTCCGCAAATCTAACCTTCCGGGTTCACAATTTTTCCTCTGTACCATTGCTTTCTACCTTAATGGCGCAAGAAACTTTGATCGTTCACATTGCGGAATCGCTTGAAATTTAGTATCTCCGGTTCACGATAAACAGATAGATTGTACAGAATGCAACAATTAAAAAAGCTAATGAATTATTTTCTACACTAATAAACACATAAAATTAAAAAAAATGTTTGTAGCATACATAAATAATTTAAATTTACTTATAAATTAACGTAGATAATGTCGATCTCTTTATGGAGTAATAAATAATATTTTTGATATCTTCTTGGAAAATTAACTTTTAGAAAAGAATAATCTACTTATTTGCTTATATGTCTATGGTTGGTTTTATCTTGCTCACAAGTTTGTTTTAAACTCGTTATATGTACTGTACTAATAATTATTACTTTAATCAGCGTTGTATAAGACCGGCGACTAACATCGATTGGTCAGTTATACATATTCCTTATCTCTAGCGTTCGGCATGTTAGTCGATTACATATTTCCACAAAATGCCGATCGTGACTCGCCTAAACATTGAAAGTTAGCTTTTGGAAGTCAAACAGGTAACCCATCCTTATCGCACGTAGGAGGGCGATTCGACTAATTTTATATGCCCTTCGGTCAAAGGCGGACTTCGTAGAAATTACGGCGAACGTAATCGATAAAAGCCTCATGTATATTCATAATCGATGTGAATGGCTAACCAAAGTGTCCAGTCAGATAATTATCACTGCGGCCGAGTCGAGGTGAAATTAGATTGTCCACCTGAAGCTGATTCGTCTTAATGCAAGGAGCCAGAAAATTAAACGTCAGCGACTGACGCGTGAAATTATAATAGGATTGTATTATAATTTAGTTTATAAACAAAACTACGGGGACTTTTAAAAAAATTTTATTTTAAAAAACGCGTTTGTGCATTACATGGTCAATATAAAGATTAAAGGTGCTACATAGCTTTTCGAGACTGAGGAAATCGCTTTTAGTCTACAAACTTAATGGACACGACTTTAGGATTTCTTATACAAGTCTAAATATCTAGTTGGTTGATCGCAGAGTAAGAGCTCGTGCAGAATTTAGGAAAACGAAATAATAAACAAGACGGCAGACTTTAGGAGAAGAAAAATGAAGCAATTTTATAGTGCAAGGAAGTGTGTGAAAATCATCTGCTCTGTAATTAACGATTTTCTCGCGCGAGTTCAACACACTCGTACACAATTACTACTTTGCGGTACTTTCATGTTTACGCTCTTTAAACCGTTGAACTAAATTCTATATGACCGATTTACTTTTGACTTTCCGCGGCATTATTCCTTTATTCCTCGCGGAAGAAAATCGCGTGTGCATCGTAATCGAGTTATCAACAGGTCAGGGTATTCACTGCGCGCTGATACGTCGTGATAAATTTTATTTCAGCTGCAATTTCCCGCAGATTAAAAGCTCTTCATCTTCAATCATATTTATATAACTTGAAAGTTATTGCTGTCATTTTTAATAAGGAAATAAATTGGCTACTAAATCTATTATTGAATTACCGTCAAACAGTTTAATTTGCAAAGAATTTAAAATTCTTTCTTAAGACAGCTAAAAGACGCGTATAATAAAAAAGCAAGTGTACGTGGGCAGTAAAATATTTTTGGCCGGACATTACCTACTGACGTGATAAGAAAAAGCTCGCTATCAATCCCCTAGTACCAGCCGGAAAGCCTTTGTGTACACGTACACGTGCCTGCATGTGACAGCTTTAATATACCACAGCTTGGCTCTCTCCCTTCTCCTCTCCTCTCTCTCTTCTCTCTCTTCCTCCCTTTCTTCCTCCCTTCCCTCTCTCTCTCTCTTCTCTGTCTCTGTCTTTTCTTCTATAACAGCTACCCTCGATGTTCATTATTAATAAGATGCGCGAATCCCTTTCGAGCGAAATACAAATTACCACGGGTTGCGTCTTAGTACCCGGTAGCACGGACGTCGGAACATCTCCGGGAGTTAATCAGCGTCGTGTCGCACAAAATCAAAAGAAACTCCCGCGACGAGTCCCGTCATGGCGTCTTTCAACCTTTTGTAACCTCGCAAAACTCAAAAAAGATAAAAGGTAGAGATAGTGAGAGAGAGAGAGAGAGAGAGAGAGAGAGAGAGAGAGAAACAAAAAGAAAATGCGTCCGTAGACGATCCGCATCAGCAGGTGTAATATACGCGTTCGCGTTGGTTCAGATTAAAGAGAGTTTTATGCGAGCTACGCCGTGGTGTTATTAATCTTCGAGGAAAGTCTCGGTGGAACGGAAAAAGGGTGGAGGGTACGGGAACGGGGAGCGTGGAGAGCGGTGGAGGTGAGGCTCGGAAGAAAATGCCGGCGGGCTTGCTGAAAACGACGAGTCGCCTCCACGTGGGTCTTTCTCTCTTTCCTTTCCTCGGCTTATCTCGCCCGCTACTCGCCGCCGACGTCGTCGTCATCGTCACGTCGACAGCCCAATTTTTTCGCTCGTCGCGCGATCGATCTCGCGCACCGTGCGAGAGAGTTTTCAGTACAACCACGTGTATCCGTTCGCCACGCTTCGCGTTGGTAGATAGGTAGGTGACGTGAAATCGCCGCGTCCCGCCGCGTTCTATTTACCAAGCGACACCTCTATTTAATCCCGGTTGACTTGTATCTCTTGGCTGACGACGTCCCGTTTCTCGGACGGCGTCCGAGTGGTAATAGCTCTACGCTCTCTTAAGGGACCTCGTCGGTCTGCTGCAGAAATGCAAGCTAAGCTTGGACCGGATGCGCAGGTGGCTTATTAGCGTCAGCTTTGAGTGACGGAATACCTAGTCCCATCCCTCGGAATAAGCGCAGTGCAACGGATACGTGAGAGAACCGCGTTTTATCTTGTAGATTGAAAGTTATTTCTCCTACGATGTTACGTACTTCTCCGTAACGCGGTTCCGGTGTATATTGCGCAACGTTGGGCTCAAAAACTTTGGTATGTTACATGTATCTGCTTAAGGAATTGAAATATTAATACAGCAATTAGAGAGAAGCTTTTCACGATAAACTAAGTATAAAGTTCAGTAACAATTTCATTTGAATTTTTTTTATATAAACCTGAATTTATAACAAACATCGTTTGAAATAAAAAATAAAATTGTTGGCTCTTACAAATAAGTATTTCTACTATTTCTATAAAGCTATTCATATTTTATTAGTCGTGTATAAATAAATTATATCGACACTTCTCTCGCGAGAGATACGATTAGAAATGTTATTTGGCCAGCGAAGTGTTATAGAATTCTCCTAACGCGAGTAAATTAATGGACGATGACACATGATAACACGTTTGGTTCAGGTTATTGCATTTGATCGTAATATCTCGTGAATACAAATTTCTCGTAATTTCCACAAATATATACGATCGATCCTATATATGTGTATATATGTATATATATATGTATATACATCCGTGTGTATCGGCACTGTTATATCATTATATTAAATCGTGTTAACCCCGTTACTCCGAACCATTCATATTTCATTTATATCCCATTCTATATCCGATTTTTATCTTTCAAGCGAAACATAATGAAAATTGATAATAGCTATCTCCATGTTAATACATTGCTACATCGTCGTATACGCTATGGATATTAGAAATCGAAATCGCGGACGACAGAATTAAAAACACTCTGCTTTAAATTTCTATTGCTTTCGAAAGCTGTCAAAATGGCTTCTGAGTGCTATGCTAGAAGGTAGTTTCTAAAATCTGGATTAGCTCTAGTCTGATACTAAAAGCAGATGGAAATTCTGGATTTACATTAGAACGTGTTGACCTACAGGCCTGCACTCAGGCTTAAAGTTAGCTTGTTCTGAGTGAAAGCAAAGGAAAAGTTAAGCCTTGCTTTGTGAAGTTTTCTCATCTGTTGCGAATTTTATCCTTACCTTTCCCGCGGGTAACGACAAATTAATTAGTCATGAAAAACGTCCTTAAGCGCGAGCGTGATCTGAAATATTAATCAGACTCGCTTGTTGCAGTTAGGAATTCACTTAACCGGCGATGTTCTCAATCTTTCAGTGCAGTACATACACGTATGTACAGTGTACAGGTACATGTGCGCATTTTCAACAGTTCGAGTTATTCGAATGTCGAAAACTTGTCGATAAAGAAATATTTAAAAACATCTTAGAATTACTTTCAAAATTTTTTTTAATGTATATTTCATATATTTCGTCTGATTTTATTTCTTTTGGTGAGAAATCTAGATCTAAAAATCTAAATTCTTTTACCAATAACTCAATTTTGCACACTGATCGGAACGTTTTATCTCTCGCATATTCGCATTCATTCTTTTTTATTTTATAATATTGCTCAACAAACAATCGACGCTTGTAAATGAGACATTTCGTTCTCGTCGATTTCTGCGAGCTACGAATTCTTCATTAGTCTCAGCTGGACTTGAATGAAACCCTGATCCTTGTCATTTGGGTTCTCCATCGGTCAAGCCGGCATAGCCGGAATACCAGGTCGCTTCCTCACCAGGAATACCAAGAGGAGTTAAATTGTGACGTTTCATTAAGACGACAAAGGCGCGTTCCGTTTTCCCCGTATACGAATCCATCCGACTCGTTTGCAACGTTCCCTTGATCATCGGCGAACATTAGGGGTACACAGAGTGACCGACGTTGATCGTCAAGGCTTTTAAGCGCAAATTGATGCCTAACTGTGAACACGTTATGCTCTACTCAACTCGGTTTCATCGACCCTTCGAGTAATTGCGAATTAACCGCGCGTTGCTGAAGCTGCGCAAAATAGCAATAATTAATTGCGATACTCGTGTCGCATTCAACTACGTATTCGAGTCGGCGCCCCTTTATAACGATACATTGAAAATAACGAAAGAGACAATGAATTAACTACATCACATCTACATGTATACTATTTCGCAGTTAAAGTCGATGAGATCACAGAATTGCGATTTAATAACATATCTCAGTTATTCGGCAATTGAATTAAAGACATTTATAGAGAGAAATAATTAATGCACGAGATGATTCGCGTAGCGTAAAGCCTGTTCTTTCGCGACGAGCACCTTTTCATCAATTTGCTGCTTCAATTGTCCGAAGTGATGTTTTTCTGGCCGCGCGAACTGCCAGTCCAACCACGATCGATCGTTAACCCCGCGCAATGACAGAACGATGTGTGACGTGACACGCAAAACTTGACCCGATTCTGTCCCGCCCGAACGGCCTCTCTCTGTCATATACCGGAAATGAATCGTCAATGATCCTAATGACGCCGGCATTTCGAGGCCGTCCGAGTCCCCATCCCGAAGTGTAAGCATCATTAAATCGACGCGTTTCGTAATCCAGGTCAACGTTATTTTGTCGAAATAATAGATGCAACAGTCGTGTTGTTTCGCTGGATTTGTCAATGCTGTGCGATATATTTCGGTATTTGACCATGTATGATTATCTAGCTTTTCCGAGGATGTTAATAACGCCAATTTCGGATATTAAATTCGCGATCGCCTTATACGGTAGCAAACAAAGACACATTTCAGACAATTAGACAAATTATTTTATACTGGTTGTATAAATTTTTAATAATATGTTTTGCTAATTAATTTGAATAGAAAATACTTTATGGAAATATCCAGATTTAGTTTCTAAGTTATAAATGATTGAAATCAGCCGATAATATTAGTAAAATATTTGAGAAAAAACCTATATTATTTATTAAATCTTTCACGATATTTTATATTATTTTTAGCGATTTAAAATAAAGTTAGTTAATTATAAGTAAGCATAAATAAATAAATGTATTTACATATAATATACATATATAGGAGGATTAAAAGTTAAAATAAAACTGGATTGAAATAAGTTTTAAAACTTATTATAGCGCGAATAATAGAATAATAGCAATTTTATACAATTGTATACATAGCAGTATAATACTGTAACAACATTTAACGTTAATCAATTCTTTACCATTACAAAATGCAATATGTCGTGAGATAAATATACATTGAATACATTGTCACTGGTACTACAAATTAATTCATAATAAACGTTATGTTATATCTTTCTGTTATTAGAATCCACTTTTGATTCGCATATCATCTTCTGCCTTTAATCGAGGAATAATAACAGACAAATTATGTTTAAATGAAGAGAAAAATGAAAGCGCGATGCAAAATACGTTCGAATTCAAGTATTATTAAAAAATAATTATATATAGCCTGGAAATTTTGATCTCAAGATGATCACAAGGCAATAATTTTTAATTATTGTCCCCTATTTTGATATTGAATAAAAACTAAATTGCACAAAAATCAAAATACTTCAGTAAATACGATATACAGCGACTTCTGTCGCTATGTATGCTCTTGAGCATTCTTGCGCAAATGATAGTGCAGAGATCTTAAATGCACAATATTGTATGCTTGTAGCGAGCACCGCGCGGACCAAGTTTTCGTCGCAAAATAATTAACATGCTATGAAATACATATATGTATATGTATGCCAAATATATTCTGTTTCTCAAATTGCCAAATTGATTACGATAAACGGGCTATTGTCGCGCGTACCGTGATTTGTTTTGTTAACTCATTAGCGTTGATTGTAATAATAGTAATTCTGAAATGGAAATATCTAATGGAAGTAGTTACTTGAATATTAATTTGCACAAAATATTCTTTCATATTGTATATTATTAATTTAAATGCGTTACGAATTATTTACTTTTTTCTTCGACAAAAATTTGGCTGATTAATTATTCGGTTTATCATTAAAACGTTAAACTGAAGACTAAATTAATTAAGCTAAAAAAAGATAATAGAATACATTAAATTAAATGTACATTATGGACATGAGTTCATATATTCTATGTGATAATATTGATCGACACTTTCTTTATAACTCGAAAATTATTCGTAAATGCGAATTGTTTCCAAATAAAGATTTTCTACTGTGACCTTTAGAATAATTAAAAGCTTATTAATCTTTAGAATATTAAAAGATTTATACGTTGCTTGTAGAATTCTGTAATACAAATGTTGTTGCATGATGATCTTGGATTTTTTACAAGAGCGTACCTCCCCAATATTGCACTCGGGCAATTCCAAAATCAGTGCTTCATGTTAATTTTATTTGGTTAAATGACGAATTTTTTGGCCAGATTCCGAGTCGAGTAGCTTCGCGCGAATCATTGATGCAAAGCGAAGTTTGGCGCCGAGGCCGAGAGAATTGAAAAAAAAAAGAAAAAAGAAAACGAGAGGAATCGATGGCGAGAATTAATCGTTCCGCGCATTCGCCGTGCGCCCGGTTATATTCGTGCGATCCGATAATTACAGATCGCCGCGAAACAATAACGAGTCCGTGCCGCCGCGCAGTGTCGGTCGTGCCGCGCGCCGCCGAGTGCAATATTTTACTTCTGCCCGGGCAACACTGACGCCCGGCTAATATTTTTCAACCATGGTCGAGCAGCCAGCCGGGCCGTTTATCGAGGGTTCCTGACACGTGAAATCCATCGTAGCCGTAGTCCTTTCCTCCTGGCCCGATGTGCACGAGCGAACGAGCGTGCGCGCTCGATCTCGCCCTTGTATGCCCCCCTCGGTATCGCCGGATACAACCCCCGTCACAGTCACAGCTCCGAACCTCTTACTCAATCCTCGGGCTTTTTTTTTTTTTTCTTTGGAGGAGGGGGCGGGGCTTTTTGCAGCCCGTAAACGTCACGCACGTGTACGATCGCTTTCGCGAAATTAAAAATAAAGCAGGCACCCGGATCTGGCGTTGACGTACGAATTTTTATCCCCCGCGAAGGGTCGAGTGCGGGGCGATTTCTTGCCCCGGAGAGAACGCGCTGCGTTAATGGTATAGGGCTCTGTCCTGCCGCGTGACGGAAGATGGAGCGTTTCCAAAATCCCTCGAGAAGCTCCCGGCCCCGATAAACAATTTTGTGTGGCTCGGATGCGTGCTCCTCGCCCTCCCGCTCGCATCCTTCTTATCCGTACCCTTGTCAAAGCAAGGAGAACTATCCAGCGGACCTCGACCTGTCCTTGAAATAAAGCTTTTCAGCAGAGGACAATAAAACATAATAAATGACAATAATTTACGCACATAAATATATGTATAAGCGATACTCTTTTATGACTAACGAGATTTTAGCTGAAAAATAATATTACAATTATAGCAAATTTTCAGACAAAACAATTGATAATTCAAAACGATTAATCTGCAATTTTTTATTATTAAAAACAGTTTTAAGAAATGCTTTTCATAATAACTGCTTTGTTATTTTTAATTTGTGAACAATAATTTTACAACTACTTGAAGAAAGTAATAATCGATTTTTATTTCAATTTTTTTAGAAAAAAATAAGAAAATAGTAGTTTACGAGAAAGAGAATGGTCGTTTCGTCGTTTCGAATATTTGCAGAAAATATTTATATGATTTTTATAAATGATTATATTGTATGTATAGCTATTATTGTATGTATAGGATCACAAAGAGTAAATGCTCATCATTATGACAATATTTCTGACACCGTGCGATGACTAGGCGATTATGCCCCAACATTTGTCAGAATCTGTCAGGACTATGCCCTGCAGGAAGATAAAGAAACTCGTTGCTCATGTTAAAATTATTATTGATGATCGCGATATAATGTGACTTTGCACGATAACATTGACACGTAGAGAAAACTGCGTAATTTTTCGTTCGCCGGATACGATATCAAATATCAACTTTAAACCTTATCTTCGCGTATCAACTTCCTGTGTGTTTATACATATAGGCATTTATAACGTAGAATATAATATTGATGATGTTTTAGCATAGCTTCGTTTTAAACATGAAAATGTAGAGCACTTTCAAAGCGTCATCCGAAATATTTTACTCGATGGCTTTTTGGCATTCATTGGCCATTGCATATTCTATCGATGGGAAGTACTTCCTGCAACGAAAGGGCATAATATATGGACGCTCTATTGATATTTCGGAAAATCTATACACGGTTCGTTCGTTCGCACTCACGGTTTTCCATATTTTAGCTAACGAGGAGCCACGCGTAATGCGTCATCATCGAAAATGGTTACAGCACTCATCCGTGTAACGTAAAACCTCGCCTAGCAACAGCAAAGGGATTATATTAAGTAATTGAATATTGTCACGGCAATAGCGTATATTCATGCTGTACGCGCCCTGCATTCTCTCCACATTCTCCAAATTCCCCATAATGTCCTTCGCTAAAGCTCTCTCTACGATTATATCGCGTCAATCATCGAAAAATCGATTAACGAGTACGATAACCAAATCCCCCTCTCTCGCTTTCTCCTTTCCGAAAACAATTCCACGTGACGTGGTTATCGCTTAAACAAATTGTCACGAATTTTTTTTGTCCAAGATACGATCTGCTGTGTATTCATTAGTGATTTATTCATACGTGGCTATGAAATTTAAGTTATAACGATAATGAACGTGACAAAATTAATCTGAAAGGCACCTCCGCGAACGATAATAAATGTGTCAAAATTAATCTGAAAAGCATCTCCGCAATCAATCAATATCGAATCACTTTGACTATATCAAATAAATTCGATTTAATTGTACAGTGGCCAAGGAAACCACAAACTATTCAACTATTTGTATCTCCGTCCATTAAATTGTCTGCGATTTGTGAATAGAAAAATCTCTGAATAAATCAACACGATGCAGCAAGTTTTTAATGAATAATATTATTTTGATATTTTACCAATTTTTGTATAAGAAAAAGTTACTAGATGAATATGTATTCAAAATTTTTAAATAATTTTACTGCTAAAAAGTAGTTGGAAAAATGATTTATATTATCCTGCTTATTCGGGGCGGTAATATAAGATATTTACGATATATTAAGATGTAAATTAATGCCGCACCTCGCCTTTCCTGCTTTCCGCACGGCAAATCTATCGCACAGGCAGGTAATATCGCATAAAAAAAAAGAGAGCGTGCACCATCTCATCGAGATTTTTCGCGAAAGCTCGCGAAGTTAGGCCTCGTTTGCAGCCCGTCGAAGTTCACGGCGCCCGACCGCATGAATCTTATCTACGTGCCGCAGGCGCTGCCTTCTCCATCTTCGCGCCCCTTCGCCATTCCTCCATAAGGCCCTCACCGTCCCGCCCGATCGATCTCTTTTTAGCCCACACCGCCACATCTATCGGGTTTCCCGTTTCATTTCATCAAGTTGATCCGGACCTTCGACGCCTTCGCCTTCGCCCTCGCACCCGCACATCACACGACCTCTCGTCGTTAGATGTCGAGGGAGAAGGACTCTCTTCGTACTCTTCTTCCAGCGATAAACGCTCTTCCAACCCTCTCTTCCTCTCTCGCTCTCCCTCCGCGTCTATCTCTCCCTTTCTTCTCTCCCTCCCTCACGAGCTCTTGCTCTTTCCGTAAGCCGGCATCGACACGACCAAGTAGCTTCTTATGCCAGTCTTCGTTCCTGCGTTCTCTCCTCCATCATACGGGGTTTCCTACTCGCTTTCTTCCGCCCACCTACCGCCCGCCAGTTCCCGGGTGAAACGTTCTACTTAACAATGAACGTCGAATGGAGAGAGAGCCGGCATCAACCCTCAATCAACAATACCTCTCCGCGATCCTCCCGGGGACCCGGAATATATACATTATGCCTCCCCGCGGAGGTCTTATGTGCGCGCCATAGAAAAGACGGTATCATCGCTGATTCCACCAACAGCCACGTTTAGACTCCCTGCGGCGTGGCGGCGAATTGGATCAAGGGACTGGGGAGAGAAGAGAGCGAAAGAGAGTCATCGACGAGGAACGCCAAGGTGCGGAGGAAGGGCAAGAAGCTTTGAACAATCATATGCGATACTCATCCCGTTACCCATCCCCCGTACAGATCCGACCGCAATTTGAGGTCCCGCCACTAGAGAAATGGGATTCGTCCGATTTATTCCTACTTCCAAACGAGAGAGCAAGGATCCTTTCGCTTACCCATGGACCCTAAAGCTACATTAAAAGAGCATCTCTCTCAACGCTTAATATAACATAAAACCAACGTATATTCGTATATTTGCGTTCATGATTATAATCGATGCATTATCGGCGATACGTTATCGATTATTCTATGAAAATTTTAACATCAGATCTTCTTGTTACGTTTATTTTTCCTAATTATTAAAATATAAGCCCGTACATATTATATAGTTATTAAATATAAAAATTAGTAAATATAATAGTCTGTTAAACTTTATACGTTTGCTATGTAATAAAACTTTGCTTAAACATAATTAGAAATTTGGGAATTCTCGGATCTCGGTCTTTCATTATTATCGTTTTGCATTATACTCTCATGGGCCTAGACGATAAAGCAACGCTGAAAACCATCCTCTATGGTCCGGATGACTTCAATGAGATTGCACGACGTTCTCGTCTCGGTACAATTACTCGGACCACGAAAGATTGCTGTGGCCGCCCTTTCATTTGTCAGACCGACCTGGTACCCTGCCTTCCATGGGGAATCCCCTATTTACTCATCGTGACGATTCGTGCACGGCTGCATTACGCTCGCGGCAATTTCGTATCGTATCTCGGATATTCGCTAAATTGTACGTTCGTCCTACGAATTATTGGGACTGTTTGATTAAATCTATGCCGAGTGCAAATTGCATCGATCTATAGTTGTGCAAACATCTCGATGTTATTAATTTGTTTAACTTCGGAAGCTAACATCACACACGATATCGCTGCTCAAAATGTATGTAAATGTATTAATGAATAATTTTTATAGACTACTCATATTTGGATAATCGATTTTTCCGATAGAAAAAATCTGAATGGAAATCATTTTTCAGAATTTTTTAATTTTCAACGCAAACCATTTTGATAATGTAAAAAAAAGAGAGTTCTGAATTTAAATTCCTTAAAAATAAATTTCAACTGCAAATCAAAAGTAATTGTAATAACTTTTTATTTTGTCAATATTATATCATCATTTTGAGAGATTAGATAGTGATTAGAAATTGACAATACATTAAACAGATCAAGTTTCATTTTTTTAATAATTGCTTTTGATATGGTAATGCCAACATTTCTTTTAGATATCACGTGACTCTTCGTTTGGTATTCGTCAAGTAGATCCACGACTTGAATTTATACTTTGTATCGAAACTGGAAATAATTTGGGTTTGAAAGAGATAATCGTTGCTTCGACGTTGGAAACGAAATTATACGGCTGCTCCTCGAGACGAATCGGCTCGGAATAACGTTAGCTTTATGTAGATGTGTCTGGGCGATTTATATTCAGACGACGGGACTGTGATGAGACCGTCTCTTTTATTAGCGTAGTCGGACGGGTACCTACGGGAAATCCTCTGTTTTTCTTTCCGACGACTGTAATATTACAAACTTGGGCTCCCCTGAGTAAACAGTTGACTGTTCTTTGCGCGCTGCCTGACGTTGAAACATTAAATCCCATGAAACGGGCGTCATCTACGCATAATTTCAAGAATTTTCGCATCGTTGGCCACATTGCCCGGTAAACGAAATTGGAATCCCGCGCGCATTTGCATACGCACTTTGCGGTACGCATATTGTCGCAATTTATTAGCAAGTAGTTAAGAGACGTCGATTAAAAGAATTTTAAATGTATTTAGTAATTGATTGCAATTGGTTCGTAATTTCAAACATAGACAAACATCAGTATTTATTAGGTAAACAAGACATGAGAAACAACTTCGGTTTTCCATTAAGGCGAAGTATTTTAAATACATTACTTTAGAGAGATCAGCTTACTTGGAAACGTTGCGTGCTATTGCGGCAACCCTTCATTCGTAAATCGACATGATTTGCAAGATGTTTTAAAGATCGATTGCAAATGCATCTTCCGCGAGGATTCGCATTTCTCTTTTTGACGTAGCCCGCTTTGGCAAGGCTCTAGCGTGCGTTTTTCAACGTCACGCTCGAACACATAGGGTCTGTCGATAAAGAACGTAGCAACGGGCTTTTACAGCGCTCTGCAGGACGAAGAAACGATGTCCATTGGAACGTTACAAAGAGATACGAAAAGCAATGCGAATATCTGAGTCATGCAACGTCAAAGTCAAACAAGTTTCAACAGTTAAATGTCGAAGGCTATTCGTTCAATTGTGGTATGCAAAGACTTTAAACAGCGTTGCTTCATAATCAATGTTTTGAGTATTTTTAAACTCTGAAACTAGTATAAGATGTTAAAAAGAGTATCTTTTATTATTCACTTAACTTTAAAATAGATTAAAGTACAAAGACCTTTTCTACATTTTGTAACGCTTATTTAAAAAGCCGATATTAAAAATGAATGCGAAATATCACGATGAATATCTAAGCGTCTAACTTAACCGGCAAATATCAGGATGGATGTTCGATAATGGCACAATGAATTTCGCAGATCGTTCGCTTCTAGTACTTTTCGCAACTTCCGTTTTTATCTGTAATATATCCTTCCGAGCGACGACCGACGATTCTCTCTCGGCTCCTTTAAAAGTATCCTATAAAATCGATTAGCGGCCCGATGCGAATGGAGAGCTGTGAATATCTCTCAGTTGGAGATCGTGAGATCGTTTCTCAACGTCGCCGCATGAGAAAATCCGGTTCGCCGATGAGGAATATAAGCGGCGTCGTTACGCGAGAACCGACTGCAGCTGCGACAGCACTTCGAGCTGGAGGTGTGCGATCGAATACAAAACGGGTTGCGGGTGGCGGACGGAAGAGGAGGGTGCGATTCGACACAAGGGATAAAAGAAGAAAACGCGCGAGAGCTTTCACGAAGTGAAAACGCGGATTCGCGTAAAGAGTGGATCGAGTACGCCGTTATGAGAAACCTCCTTATATTGCACGCAAGCTGAAAAGGCGCGACTGCGAAACGTGACTAAAAAGGGTAGATATTCTACGCCACCCCACCGCGGTGTATCGGTCTCTATATCCGTCGTCACACCGCCACTGCCCGGCGATATTGGTGGCGAAGTTTAGCCGCCACATACGCTTTACCATCTGAATCCGCCGTCGACCTCGCGGCATCTTCGCGATGCAGCTTGTACGCCGATCTGTCACTGCCAGCTGGAAAAATATAAATTTTTCCATGCATATGTCACTGCAAGTTTGCACTCTAGAATTATTCCGTGAGATAGTTTCGAAAGTTCCAAAGTGGTGTTGCAGAGAATACAAGAATTATAATAGTTTGCCACTGCAGTAGTACAGCTACGAAGCTCCTTACATTTTTCACAAATTCTCATCTTGGTTGTATTGCAATGAGATATTTAATTATTTTTTATACGTTCTTTTCATATACAGGATATTACACTATTACAGATAATGAGATGTATCTTATAAAAAAAATTATTATACTACAAAAATTGCATAGTTTTGAGGAGTATATATATTTTTTTGTGTTTGTCGTTTTAATGACTTAAACTTTTTTTAAATGAAATATATTTTTTGTATTAAAATTCTAAAGAATTCTGAGTAAAAACATTAACTTTATTAACCTTATTAAAAACGTATATATGTGTGCCTCTCGAAAAGTTGCAATTTTTTTATATATGACAATTTTTTATAAAACACATAATTTAGAAATTATTCAGAGTAAGCAAGTTAGATGTCTCTCCTCGTATTTTTTTACTTCAACCAGACGATAAAATTGATCGTGCCAAGAGACGTGCAAAAAAATATTCAGTAGATTTCGCGAAATACAATGCTAGGAATCTATTTTATTGTTACGGATCTGCATAGCTCCGTGTAATCCGCCGAATGAAACGATAGCACATCCTACATAACTCTTTGATTCGACAGGTTGCAAGAGTAATTGTATATGCTACAACCGGGTCGATTCGTCATTCGAATACATTTCTGTCGACTGTCATTTTGCTTTTCCATCAAATGTCTAACTACAGAAAATGAAATTTTCGGTAAAATGCATCGAGAAATATTATACAGATTAATAACTCAATATTATCTAATTTAACAGCGCCGACAAAATTCGTTCTCGCGCGATAGTTTACATGGAATATATATCATGCTGCGGCAGAAGTATGCTAATGATTATTTTATGCGAAACGATGGCCCTCTCTATTCTACCATACACTGTGGCCAAACTTAATTTTCTGTATAATTCCATTCCATATTTTCTATATCGTGCAATATTTTAACAACGGTGGTGGGCCAACGATTTGTGCGATAATACACAATTTTGGACAATGAATTTGTAACAATATGATGCGTAATGTGTTTTAATGTAAAAAAGAGAGCACAAAAAATAAGTTATAATTATACATTTAATTGTTTTTGCGTGTAAGTTGGTTGCGGATTGGAGAACAAGTGTTAGAAAAGATTAATTTCTTTATTAAAATATCTATTGTGTTACAAATTTTAATATGCAGTAATTCTTTATATGAATGTTATAAAATCATAAAAATTTTTCGGAAACGTGAGAATTTATAGTATTCAATTTAATAATGTTTAAATATGAATATGATATAAAACATTAATACGATATTTATTACGTAGAGAAAAAGTTCAGGGAATTAAAAAATATTGCGGGGAATTTTGCAGGGAATTAAAAAATATTGTACTATAATTGTATATAAATTAATGTTATATATGCAACTCCAACGTACGTTCATCTGCATAATGCTAACTATATAATATTAAATGCGGGGCTGGAAGTTCTCTCGTTCCTCTATTTTTACCATTTTCTGCTTCCGTTGTCCTTGCACACCCGTAGCAAATTCGCTCTGTTATGCGAGATAACGAAAGCCGGCAATTTCACAATTTGATAAGACGAAATTTACGAACGCGCCGCACAATAAATACCTACCCTCTTCGCCTGGTGCAAAAACCCCGCCATATGTTTAATCAAAACGCGCTACATGCACAATGCAATAAAAGGCGCTCCATACGGCGCGCATTGTCCGCCTTATGAACTGCAATATAATTACACGCCCGAAAGCTATATCTCGACCCGCGATTAACTTTTGTAATTAGAGGAAATGACGAAAACTCCGCAAAGTTTCGCCAGCGGCTGTCGGCCATAGTTTTAAGAACAATCGTGGGTTCGCCGCCTTGCCTCGCCGGGCGGAAAAATCGCATCAAAGCTGCACCCGCCGTTCGTGATGTCGTCGCTACGTCTTTACCTTTGAAGATCATAGATAATCAAGGTAATGAAGGTTGGAAAGATGTAGAATTCTTCAATTTTACTAGTGGAAATCGATATTCATGCGTCTGCAGTTCTTATCCAATCCATGGCCATAAACGATGTCTACTAATCCAGTTAATCCGGACGTATAATAGCTACAAGAATCAGAAAAGAAAGTAGAAATGCAACTTGTTAGTAAGAATACAATACGAAACAACGATACAATTCAGTTTATTTCATATGTCTTCAGTTATTTTCATTATTTAACCTTAATTAGATGAAAAAGAACTTAACATATAATTGATATTAAGAGATTTAAGAATAATCCTGTATTTCTTTATACTTTGACCTTTTGTAAGTGGTTTCTTTAACAGAATGTTAATTTATACTTGTATTAATTATTTAAGATATTCAGAAATACAAAAAATTGAAGCAAAAAAGTTATTGGACTGAAATTAATGCTTTTAATTATGTATTCATTTTTTGTATAAATAAGAGTAAAAGATAAAATTCAAACTTTGCGATCTAAGAAACCTTGTATACTTTTGTTAATTCAATATTACTTAATACTATTCAGCTATCAAATCAATGAGATCATGTTTAACATAATTCCATTTCGTACTTGATTTGCATTTAAATCGTAAAATCATTTGATCTGATTTTAATTAAGTTTACGCATTGAAATATGAGATTTTCGATATATTATTTAACAGCTTCCTCTTTCATCGATTACATGGATATCGCTAGATTTATGGCAAATATATTTTAATCGGGCAGAGGTAAAACAATCCGAACAGACGAGAGGTATATACGACTATAATCCTGATGCAGACGCATCCGTTATAACCTGGATCGAATGAAACTACACTAGACCGGGGATGCAGGGTGCATTCTGCTTAAGATCGGGACGCGGTTGACGTAGAAGACGGAGAAGAGACACGTAGAGATGGAAGGACGAGGGTGAACACTACGGGGTACCAGCCATGGCGAAGAGCCGGACGACGTAGCTATTCAAACTATTCGAGTTGCAAGGAATTTCCTGCACCCAACCATCCCAATGTACACAGTTCGAGACAAGGGTAGAAGGGGGGGGAGTGCACCTTCCCGTGCGCACATATACGCGCGTACACAAATCCGCTGGTGCCATAGTTTCCCGATGTAACCGCAGTCGAACGAGCACCGCCACCCTCCGAGTCTCCCACTTCGAAACGCATTGTGGCACGTGGAATTTGTCTTCGGGCCGATGAATGGGATTACCTACCCTCGAATCGCCGTCGATTAAGCGATAGGGGCCCGCGACAAGGCAGACGGTCGCGTGTGTGTATATGTAGACACTAAAGGCGCACATATGTACGTGCGAGACTGATAATTGCCGGCGGTATGTCGAGAGGGTTGTAAACTCCCTGAACTGGTGACGCTTCATGAAAAATCAAGCATCGCGTTAATCGCAATTCTTGTAAATATGAAAATGAATGCGTATATTATTCAAATTAATGTTTGTCGTTAAAAGATGAAAAAACCTGCAGTGATAATTAAAAAAGCTAGTGTGAAATAATACTAATGAAGTAATACTATTATACATGATAATACTTCCACAAAATTTCAAAGATGATACTTCATCAAATTAATTAGTCGCGTTAAAAGTATCAAGCCGGATCCGAGCTGTTTAATACGATAGATCATACTTGCTACTTTAATTTTTTTTGAAAAATTAACGTTCGACGCGACAGATTAAAGTTTAAAAAGTGAATACATAAAATAAAAAGGATACGGGAAAACGGATGATAATTTATGAAGTTGGCATAATAATATACATTGTTGAAAACGTCAGCTTGAGAAAGCAATAAATTTTCCCTCGCTTCTTACGGTCGCGAGAAACCCTTGTAAGCTTCAAGCGTTATCGCGAGAGTTTACAGAAGACAGGTATCTCATTTCCGGAAAATCATGGTACAAAATTCCATATTGTAATTCCCGCAGTAAAGAAGTATTTCATGTAAGAGAATTACATTCTCTACATATGCGAGACTAACATTTCGCTTCCGTGTTTGATTCTCCGAGTTTTAAATATTCGAATATGAAAATTGTAAGAAATTCATAAATTACTAAATCTACGAATTTAGGCAGAGGTTCTCTTAATCTTGAAAAATCTGAGTCACCGCGGATTTTAAAAATATTGGGAAATCCCCGGATTTTTCTCAATTCCCAAATTATTGCATAACATCTCTAAATTCTTAAAATCCTTTGGATTTTTCGTATATCCTCGTGATATAAAATGACTGAATCCTGAGAATCTTTTTAAGTATATCTTTTCTATACCGTGAAATGCGATGCACGCGAGAGATGACTGTCGCCGTGTCAACATTGTTTATGTATACAGAAAATTCATAAAATCTTGTCTTTTAAAATTCCAAATCTTTAATTATTAACATTTAATTTATACAGTCCTTCTTTTACTCCTTACTCTTTGTAGAATCGCATTGAATTATTGAATACTCTGAGATGAAAAAGGTACATTGATTTTATATCGTTTCCGCAGATCGACTTACGTACCGAGGCGAGAATATCGCTGTCGTCTAATTCCTTCGGCGCCACTTCCTACCTCGTAGGGCGCTTGGCCGTATTATACAGGCAAACTGAGAAGCCTCGTCGATATTGGTGACACGAGCACGAGTCGTAAAAGATTCTCTTGTACCGGGCGCGAGCAGAATCCCCTCGTGATCGGAATAACGAGTTCCCTGACTCTCTGCACGAGCGATCCGGTGTGCGTGAATGGGACCCGTAGGACAGAAGAGGGAGCAACTTTTCTCTCGCTGCACATCGAGCGGGAGAAAGAAACGTGCTCGCTCCCGCGCTTGCCGATCGGGAACGTACAGAGTGCGATTTCCGGACGAGGCCATGAATTTTATTATAAAGCGCGCGCGAGAGAGAGTCGGAATTACATTTCCGATGTCGGACGAGCGAAATTCGGCCCGGCAAGCGAGGATCCTCGATGGATATCCGGATTTCGCGCCGGGGATCCTCTTTTTATTCCGCTTTAATTCGCTCCGCGATCCGCTCTGGGATATCGTATGCGCCAAATGGCGCACGAGATTTATAATCGTGCTGTAATTATTGTAAAATGATAACTACTGCCAACGTAAAATTAATATGCTCGATACACGGGGCTGAGATTGCGCAAAATGTTTTGCGCAATTTGAGTTTAAAGTAATTTGGTATCCACGCTCTTTTTTTTAATTATCGAAAAAGCATATAAATTCATGTATTTTATGTTTATAACTTTTTATTATGTTCAGCTTTATTATTTGAGTTTATATAAAATGGGAAAATACGATAAATTAGCCTGAGCTTCATAAATTTTAAAAAAGATCTACCGATATTCTTCTGCACACAGAGATACCAGAATAAATTCTTGCAATAAATGAAAGAGCCAATAAGATACCAGACCAACTTATACCGAGTCAAATATTTACGCTGTTCTTCTCGAGAAAATTTGAAAAGCTAATATTAAAATTTGCTGAAACCGTTTATCGAATCATTTTCCGATGGTACACGAGTGACATTAACAAAATTAATTGAAGTGATTTTCCATCCGCTGCAATTACGTTCGCACTCCCATTATAATTAATTACGAAAACGTATAAATATCAGTTACATTAACCGAGCGCGCATAGAAATTAATGTGTTGATCCTTTATTTAAACAAGATTAACCAGAAATTGCTATGTGCAACGTGTAATGGTTTTATTCTAGCATTAATCTCATTTTGTATTTACCAATAACAGGTAAATTTGCAATTATATTATACATATAAAACTTTTATGTTCTATGAATAAAGCACTTGCTTGTAAAATCACTCACCATTTACTTTTTCCTATTGCTTTTAAAGTGTTTGTTCACTGGTGTCGAAAATCCATTAGTTCAACCGTTTGTAATCGAATGGTTCGAATCCGGGTCCGTCTATGATGTACTTATTATTGTCGACTACGCTATTTGTGCTATCTGGGTTAAGCGCGCGACTGTCCTGTCAGTACAAGGTCCTTGGTGGATCTCAGTATAGAGCTGAAGCAACAATGCAAAGAGGATCCTTGAAGTGGTCTCTGGGTGACCCAGTATCGACTCCATCCCCACCTCTCTGCTCCTCAAGCATTGATTCTCCATCTCGGCCGTTGGTCCTTGCTGCAGTAAATCTCGTAAATTAAGAGCTAAGTTAGTCACAAAATTAGACATATAATCTATATTGCAACTTAATATGAAAGATATAGGTATATTAATAGAAACTTTTATTTAATTTTATTAAAAAATCATTTCTCAGACGCAAATAACTATTCTCTCGAGTAAATAATTTTAAATAAAGTTATCATCGAGAGAATTAATATTTTTTAAATACTAATTTTTTTATATTTTTGTATCTGTAATCAACATCATCATGCTACATAGATTTAAAAATAGCTAGCTTTTTAACAATTAATGCTAATAATGCTGCTTTTGATCTTAATTTTTTTATTGAGATTAAACTTGATTTTGAGATCAGATAAATAAAAATTAATCTCGGAATAGCTACGTTAAATACTAAACGTCTTCAGTCGAAATAAAAATACGGAAAAAAATACATTTCAGTAAGCCATCATGATTATTTGCACGTTTATTACTTGAAGATAGTGCTGTTTAATGGATACGAAGTGCAACGGCGATACTCCCACGCCACAAAGCAGAGATGGCCGGAGAGAAACTCCAGAGATCACGCGCATTTATAAGACGAAACGCGTGACTCGACCTACGACGGCGACGTTACCGGAGTCGATAACAGTGGAAGGGCAAGCCAATGGCAGAGAAAGCTCGAAACGGTGAGATGAAGAGAAGAGCGAGAGAGAGAGAGAGAGAGAGAGAGAGAGAGAGAGGGAGAAAGAAAGAGCGAGGGCGAAAGAATCTCGGCTCTCTCGTGGAAAACGACGTGCACCGGCAACGTCGTCGCTAACGGCCGTAAATGGACGGTCGTTGAGGAGGAATACGGTGAGAGAAAGAGGCAGAAAGAACAAGGGGCCACGCCAGATGGATGAAGATGGGAAGATGGGGTGAGAAAAGGGGAAAGAAGGAAGAAAGGTGGGGAGAGACGGCAGAGAGAAAAGAGAAAGAGAAAAAGGAGATACCTTTATTACTCGAAGAAGAGCGACCGGGAAAATAGAGAGACAGGTCGTCTTCGCCCGTGGCAGCCTGCCAGGACCTCCACGGAGGTCGGAGGGACCGGGGGAGCTATATTGGGAGGACTCTCGGTTGCACGAATGGAACTCGCGGTGCACGGAAAGGAAGATACAGCATACGGTTCAAGAGGCACGCGCAGTATTGCCCCCGAGATCATTTTCTATGCAAAATAAAATATTGCAAATACGACGGAAACGGTCGCACACGTGCACGTACACCCCCGTACACACACGCATAGAAAAGATAGGAGGGGGGGAGAGAGAGGTGTTTTTGTTTCTTTTTTTTTTCTTTGAACAGGGGGGGAGACTGCCACGAAGTCGGTCCTTTACGAAACCGGAATAGTAAGAAACACACACGCAGACGTTGAAACATTCGATATCGTGAATTTGATATTTCCCTGGGGCGCACCCGCGCAACCACCATACGTATTCCCGCCTATTTCCGCCGCTGTTTCGGAGGATTCCGGATTACCCAATCGGTCACCAACAGTAGTTTTAAAATATACAGAGCGTGTCGGAAGTTCCTCTTTCTCCCACGTTCTCCAACCTGTTCTATCTATCTCTTTCTCCATCGCCCGTTCCGGGAGTTTCTCGCCGAATTCAAAGTCGATTCATCTTTACGAGAAATTCGATCGAAGTCCATCGCTAGACACAACTTTTTAATTTTCAACTTGGTAATTAAGCGTGGGATTAAAACTTCGTTGAAATAAAGTCCCGTCGGGATTGATTGTGAAATAAGCTTTTGTTGGCCATTCACACTTTAAAAACTTAGTTCGTATCATTTAATGGCTCTGTAATCGGGTATCTTGTGAAATTTTGCGCTAGGGGGATAGAGTCCCTGCGTATTAAAAGGAATATGCATACAATTCGAGGTGAAATAAATTTCTCCTGGAAAGATGTGCGCCGCGAGAGGAGATTCATTGTGATACTTGACCGTGTGATTAATAGCACTTTCTAATTTATGCAAAACCGTAATCGCACATCTATGTCGTCGTGTAGAGGCGACACACGAGAGCACGAAGGGTTAAAGATCGAAAGGTGCATTAATCACGATGATTAATACGTCGTTTTACGCGGAAGGGCGAACACCTCAAAGTTACACATTAATAATCACACTTATTTCGTCGGGGCGTGTAATTAATTGCAGAGAGAATGGAACAGATTAGGCACGATTGCTGAAAATTACACGATTCCGCGACAAAAACTTTACGCAACTTTAAACACACAAACTTATCGTGAAGACGTAATTAATACTTGTTCTACATTGATTATATCGCAAATACAACGTAAAAAGTTAATTGTTCTTTCGAACTATATTATATGTATAAGCTTCATTTCTTGCAGTTAAAGATGCATTACGCGTCGGAAAATTAAATAAATAAAATTGAATAATATGAAAGATGAGCGCGAAATTACAGTTGAATACGAACGCACTATACACCGACATTCCGCATTCTTGGTAGCATAAATGCAATTCATCTCAGCCGCCGGGTGTCAGTTATCGTTAGCAGCCTGCCCAGGTCGGCAATATAATCCCGTTCGTTTCCACAATCCATTCAAAGACATAATCACCGGCAAGCGCAACGATCGCACGCCACTGCTCGGGCATTATTTCGACAGTTTACGAACTCTGATTTCCCCCTTCGGCGTCTAAAATACCGGCATCACGTGCTATCGGCGACTTTCGGCCGCGCGCGCACGTGAACGCGCCATTGATCGGATAATGACCGATTTAGACGTGAATGAGAAAACGATCGTCTGTAAAACGATGCGTGTTATTGGATCGATCGAGCGAGAACGAAGATTTTATTGTTCAATTATAGCGAGAGGTCTGTAATTCTTATTCACCTAAAACACTTTCTTTTAACAATAGCATCTTTTAACACAATCTTTTAACAGTAAAAATAAAATATATACCTATTTCTATTATTAGTTATTAACATTGCATGCTCAACGTTTTGTATGTCTTATCGTGTGCGCCGTATTAATGATGAAAATGTGTATTATAATTAAATAAGACTACATCTTTATGAATATTGTTAAACAATGCATTTTTTACTTTACATTGTTATTTAGCTAGTTATATATATTATTTTTAATTATATTGGATATATAGCGTTTGTTTTTTACAAAATTTTACAAAAAATAAATTTGTTTTAAAGAATTTTGATACCATTAATGATTATCATAGTAATCAATATATTAATAAAATGCGTATTGTGCAATATTAGTCGACGAACATTTATTAATAATTGAATTGGCAAGGAAGCAAGGAACTGTGCTCGTCATTCTTGAGATTTAATTTTGTCTAATAAAATATGAAATTGGAACTTAAATTAGATTTAGGAAACGATATTGCTTTATACGTATGCATTTCGTGAAATTGCAACGGGTTGCGTTGCGGGAAGAAGACATTTGTACGTGAGGCGATCGAAACTCCGATCGTGTCTCGAAATTCGAGTAATGATCGACGCAGCGAGCCGGGACACAACGGGACGACGAGGCTTCGGAAAAGCGAGATCGAGCGGAACGGAGCCGTAGAGCGGAGCAGAGAACGGGCGGACGGTATGTAAAAGCGCAGAAAGGAGAGGCGGATGACTTCGTGCCGAGCGGCACGGGTAGGTTATTCGCAAATGGAATACGTATAGATCCGCGCACGCCGGATTGGGGACGGTGATCGATGGATGGTGGGTGGATTGGCTTCACCGGGATCGACCGTTAGGAGATTGACCTCTGTCAGGGGTTTCTATTACGACGTCCTCGAGTCCTGCGGCATACGAAGGAACGAGGGTCGTACTCTCCCTACGAATCCGCACAGCTTTCTGCGAAAAGCTTCGCCCCCCCCGTTCGCATCCCTCTTTCACCGTACGGCCTTTCCCGATTTACGGCCGCCGATTTTCACGCCCGCACCATGAAACGGATTCCCGGTGTATATTATGCGCGAGAAAAAAAATTTGACGCCGCAAGCTAACTGAAAAGGACGGAGCTTGTAAAGCTCCGTGGTCTTGCGCGCGTGTTCCTTCATCCGCGGATTTGTGAGGCGGTTTCTTGCGACGCCGCTATAAATGACGCGTCGATATTGGAATGAATGTCTGACATTGAAAAATACAGCTGACTCAGGCGTACCACGATTAGTTCTATCCACAGATATTTTTGGGTGAAATTATAGACGACGTACTCTTTCAAATTTCACATTTCTTATGGGATGATCTTTAATTTAATTTAAATATAGAGTGTAACTGACTTGAAAAAAAGCTATTAATGCCTAACAATTAAATTGTATTAAAAATAAACTTTTCATTGAGAAAAAAATCTGTGTGTATACGCGTGTATCTTAAGATTAACGAAACGTAATTTGTAGAGATTGTAATCTGTAATTTGTACAAAAGTTACTATAAAAGTTTAACTGGTTTTACTGAAATAGGAGAGATTTAAAAGCTTCACTTAAACTTCATTTAAGTAAAATACTATGTAAAATTAAAGGATGCTAATCATAATTCCGCTGTTAATTAATATTCGATGGAATTACAAAATCCATTAACAATTTAATTCTGCCATAAATTATTCGAGATCATTTAACATCAAATATTAACAAGTAATCAGTCGGATTAAATTGCTGTTGCGAGATCCTCGGAGGGATACAAATCTGCTGCTTATGTACTTACAGAACGCGCTCTGCGGATCGTACATCATGGGGTACATCTAAACGAGAGCGCCACGTCTTCCGATTTGGCTCGCGGCGTGCTCTAAACTGCCGGCGGACGAAATATTTATCGTCGCGTTCGATACGTCGCATTTCCGATATACGACTACGATATATATTTCCCATGATCAATTTGAAAGAGCCGCTTCCGGGAGATTGGATAACTCGCGTTGTTCCGAGAGTACACGAAAGCTCGTGGATCTTATCGTGCCCGGCGATGCATAGCGAATAATAGCCGGCGCGGGTTTCCCGCTCGATCGCATGAACTAGAGCACACAAAAAGGAAAGAGGACGAGAGAAAGAGAAAGAGAGAAACGGAGAAACGAGCATTTAGAAGGAACGATTGCCGAATGATGATACCTTCGTACACGTTTTAATTTCAAATTGCGTTGCGAATGTAATATCGCGGTATTGCGTTCTTACTGTGCAACTTTATCTTTAATCTTAAAGGCAAGAGATCTTAAAATTAGAACAAATAATACACAAGAAAACTATAAAGGAGATGATAATAATATGAGAATTATTAAAATTCGATACACAATAGCTGTCTAGCAGTAATTTCTCACAAATATTTAACATTGTTTTATCTACATTTATTTTGATAATAATACAAGAATTACTGAAATATTCGATACCGAAAAGCTGTCTAGCAGTAATTTGTCACAAATATTTAACAATGTTTTGTCCACATTTATTTTGATATTCCCAGATCAATTAGACAACAGACTGTAAACACTTTAAAGAATAAGTGTTTGATTATAAATTGTTTTTTCTTGTAGCCTACATTTCATCTTTTATAAGTAACTGACTATCAGACACCTGTAAGACAGCAATAAATGTTTGAGAATAAGATTTCATTTCATTTCAGTATTTCAGTATTTCAGATTTCAGTATTTCGTTTTTCAGTTACATAAAAATGTTTTGTGTTTGAAAATCAAACATTTTTAAACGCATTACTTTTAAGCTGTAATGCACTTTAAAGTTTTAGTTCTCCCGTCCTACAACGTATATAAACGTTAATTAAATGCACCTTCTGATGTAAGCTACAAATGGGTGACGTACAAGTAACGAAACGCAGTATAATTTTCAAGAATGAGCGGTATGTCCAAAAACACCAAAGAAATGTCAGTATATATGATTATATATATATAATGTCAATATGATTTCCAAAGATGACTAATGTTTGAAAATCAGTCATTTTCTATAGAAAAATGTTTGGAAATCAAACATGTCTTACTTTGAATTTTTTAATTTAGAGTGAAAAAAGCATGTTGTTTTTGCTAATCACAAAACTTTTATAATCAGCTCGTTTTTTAAATAAATTGAGTGATTTAGTATAAACGTCATTAAACTCTATTAAACTACTATACTTGGAATAAACTTTATTAAACTACTATTGTAAAAGTGTTATGTTCAGTGTTTAAAATAGTATACTTACTTTATTATTATATTACACATACTAGAAAAATCGTCAGAAGTGTCTTTTTCAAACCTTCCATGTTTACTGTTTACGTATTACTATCCTGTTTCTTTTTTAGGCCCGAATTTAACGTGATTCTGAATTTTTAGAAAAATTGTTTTACCCGCTGAATTTAAAAATATGGCATTTTGCAGGCCGAAAACTAAATGTTTGCAGAGAGATGAAAAACGCTAATGTTGACTCTGTTACTATAATTAATCTCAACCTACTACAAAAATAAAAAGATTTTTCCATGTTACTACCATTTCCTCTATCATACAATTTATAAATGTGGAAAAATCCGTCCATTTCTTATAATTCAATCTTTTATTTTATGCTCAGTGTACAATATCACGTACCACGATATTAAATTTTCTTTTAACTATTAATAGCACGTATTAAAATCTCATTATCGCGCTATGCATACATATAGGAAGTGCTGATAGATTATCGATGTGTGCACACGCCGGTAAGGCCACTTCTCACCGCTTCGTTATATCTGCGGCCACCATCGGTGTGGTCCCGATAACTCTTTTACGTGACGAAACCCGGACGGAAGTCACACCGGCGTAATTACTGGGGGACGACTGGGGAGCAAAATATCGCGACGTAATCCAAAAGTAAAATGAGTTTTCAAGGCGATTTGACGAGATTAATCGATCCGCTTTGCTTAATAATTATTGCACCCCTTCCTCGACGTGCCATTTGCGGGTGCGACACTTTGCCGCATCTGTTTCGACGGCGCGACTTAACCCAAATTGCTTTCCTGAAATCGATTACGGCCGGTGTATAACAGAGCCGCGGCGCTGAATTTCTATTACCGGATACGATTCCAAATCGAGAGAGATAGAGAGAGAAAGAGAGACTAGTATTGTGTTGCCCGTGTTGAAAATCTACACGAATAATTTTGACGAACCCGCGACCGTTTATCGTTGATAAATGCCCAACGAGATTGGGATCTTAATTAACACCATACTATTACGATATTATTGCGGCTGTTACCGAAATTGAATAACGTTACGCTATCGATTAATTATATTGCAGTATGATAAACAAAAATTGCCGTTAATCCTCGTGACACAATAATTATACTTTCTCTTTAGTTATATATAACATTATTTACGTTTTGTGTTTTAATTTACATAGTGATTTTATTTAACCGTTATTCGTTAATTATACTAATGATGCATCGTTATCGACTATACAGCTGATGATTACATGTATCATATTTTATTTATAATAGTGCCTTCGGGCAACGCCCAAAAGCAAACAAGACAACATTTTTCTCCTAAACAAGAGACATTTTTCCTTTAACGATCGTCTGGCAAAAGATTAATGGTTAAAAAAATTCCAAGTAATATTTTGACTAACTAAAAAGAAAACGCGAGCATTCTCTTTTTAAAGGGGGAAAAACCTGTTCCTTCTTGAATTATTACGCATTGAAAAATGTAATCGATTAATAAAGAGAAAAATTCCAGACGATTTTGTGATGACTGTCTATATAAATCGTGCGTCTCCGTTTAAGTAAGACGTAACGTAGGTATGCGACGTCGATTGAAATCGTGGCAGGAAGCGTTAATGCCACGAGACGAACGGATGACACTAAGGGAATCCCGAGTTCCGATAACGTTCCAGTATTTTCAACGCTCGTCTCTCACCGTTTCCCGTCGAGGCGTGATTCCCTGCACCCTGCGCCGATCCAGTCGCAAAATCGCACGAGGAAAATCGCGGAATAGAACGGCACGGGCTCGTTCGGGCGCGTCGTTCGCTCGTCGATGGCGCTGCGGCTGAAGGTATGCCCCGTAAGAGACGCCCGAGGGATGGAATGAGTTTTCCGGACGATTTAGTCAGGTATTTATTTGGCCACCTCCGCGCGTCCCCCGCGCTCCCTCCCTCACCTCTTACCGACATCTTCGCGGTTCACGCTCCCGAGACTATCTTCCGGGAAATACCTGACATAATGTAGCGTCGTCGAGCTATGCGCTCCGCTTCCCTCACCCTCGCGTCTTATCCTCCCTCCCTCCGCACGCTCATCCTTCTGCCGTCCTCCCGGGCTCCTCTCGTTCTCCACCCCTCCGTCTCTTTCTCTTCACGGCAACGTCAATGCCTTTTCACTCCTCATCTCTTCTCTTCTCATCGATTTCTATACAGATCTTTGAGAGACGGCGATGTACAAGTTATTTTTAAAGGAAATATTAGTTATTTCGCTGCCTCATTGTACTCCTACTTCTGCGGATATATTCTACGAAAACGAAGCACGAATCGCTAATGCCGTTGTACTCGGAAGCAAGTAGGAAATGTGATACGTAGTACAAATATAGATATCGATCCATGTATTTTCAAGTTAGTGGAAAATATCGATTGTCCTTTTTAAGTTGTTGACATCATTCATCTTTATTATTTCATTGTATTTCTTGTACTAGAAAACTATTACTTTATATTGTACTTATTAGAGAATTGTTCTATTACAATTAAATAATTAATTCTCGTTATTAATTATTCATATAATGTCTTTTGTACATTCTCAATTTTTGTCCCAAAATTTACATTTTTATTTATTAATCTTTTTCGTAGCATCTATCATGTGTTTTCATTGTTTGCCTTCCTATCTCTTTGCACGTTTCTCCGTTATTTGTAGGATCTCTAATGGGAAATAGAGAAAGAACATACACAAGAACTCGATAGTTAGCGAGGGTTTACAGAATCTTGAATAAGGAATGGGAATAAGGGAGTGAGAGAGGGAAGAGAGGAACCTGCAAATTGCCACGCGCCGCATCATCCCTTGGGATCGTGTAGCTCCCGGAGAAGCAACATGGTATCGCATCGCGTTCATCGGTGTGAATTTCTATCAGTCGCGATAGTGGTGCGAGACCACCTTATCGCGCAATAAGGAATCGCGCTACGAAATTTGATCACGGTCGATCGCTTCAAACATATTTCTGCGCCAAAACGGGAATATCGTAAGTTATTGCATCAACTTTGAATATATTCCCTACGTATGACTTTGACGTTCTTCTTCCATTTTTCTCTCTCCAAATTTATGTAAAAATTATATTTTATTATAAAATCTAAATCTAAACTTCTTTGTCTTCTATTTCCTTTTTCTTTTCTCTTGTCTTCTGCATTTTCTTTTTTATAAAATAAAAATAGTTTTTATTTTCTTATAACATGAGATATAAAACTTTTCTAGATTAAAATTAAATTGGTAAATTTTATACGTTAGTAATGGAATTTGGGAATGACTTTGAAAGTTATTTAAAGTTAGTACGACAAATGTAACGATTGATTCAATCATTCGTAGCGTTTTCTACGTTTCGAATAAAACTCACTGCTGTGAAATCTGAGGCTTGTCAAATATCAAGTCGCAGGTCAATGTGTAGAAGCTGTAGAACGTTAACTGACGAATACTTAGTACTCCGGTGACGCGTTTCACCTACCTACGAAGAGTGGTTCTCGTAATATCGAGTGACAAAAAAATCATGGATGCACTTTAGATAGCGATTATAAATTCGACACGAATGCGAGATGCCGCGTCAGTCGACGAGGAAAAAAAAATAGAAGCGAATACAAAGCGGAAAACACATCACAATTGTAAAAGAAACCAATGTCTGCGATTTGAAATGCGAAATATCCGAAAAAAAGCGGAAATCTATTTTTCGAATACAATGAATACACAATTCTAAAAAAGAAGTAATTTCCTTCCTTAAATTAACACAGATTTATCTAACGAGTCGACTGTTTAAAGCTTTTAACGAGCGAACGAGGGTCGTTCCACTTCCACCGCGGTTCGCTTAATCGATACGAATTTTTATTTATCGGGGGATTAACGAGTCTCATTCGAGCTCGTGCGAATCGAAATGCGCGCCCTAGTCGGGAAATGGAAATGATCGCGGGTCAGAAGTTTATGAGATCGCGCGGCCCGGGAGAGGTTTTCACCACGTTGCAAAAAATTTCCATTTGTGATAATACCCCGGTTTCGCGCGATGGCGCATAACCGATTTTCTCACCGCTCGTCGTAATGTAAAAGGATAGGGAGACGTAAAATCTCATAATAACCGTTACACCATCCGTGTATTATGAAACAAGGATCTCTATCTCTCCCTTTTTCCATTCTATTCTTTTATTTCTTTATTTTTTTTCCGACACACATTCTCTTTTGTCGTTGTCATTAAATCGTGATATTTTAAATGCTAATTGATCAGCGGTATCTTGCTCCTCAAGAATTTTTCCAGACTTTCTGTAGCAATGTCGTATTTTGCCTTCTTGCAACTTTGCCGTGTGGAAAAATGCACTAGAGAATATCCCATCTTATATACTTTCATGATCTTGGAAACAAAGCGCGAACATGTTTTTTAATCCTGCGTGTTTGCGAGAAACCAGAACAAATTTGATATCCTTTTCGAAATTTTCCCTGGAGAAATTTTATGATAAGACTTGTTATTAGATAAAAAAAATAAGAATAAAAATGTGAATCAGAAAAAGTCGATTTTAAAATAAATGACCGGAATATTCTATATTATGAACAACAATAGCAAATCTGAACGCCGAGAAGGCAGTGTATACATAGGAGATACATCATCTTAATGTCATCGTTAAGTCTAATGCAATAACCGCGTATTCGATCAACACTGCATTTTATCTTGCCATTTTCGTGCTTCTACATCGACTTGCCATAGAAACTAGATGTAATCGATAGGACACATCTTTTCTTCTCGTTCTCCTACTTCGTTTCTACTCCTACATATCCTCACAATCGACTCTTATTCTGTCGCACTCTCTTGCTCCAATATTCTCTTCTCTATCGCACTTTTACTACTCTAAAGCTTCATAAAGTCGATTCTATATGCGAACCGGACAAAACCACGGATGGAGATTAATCATCGGTCGATTTTAATATCGTGGTTGCAGAGTATCTATATTTACGGAGCGTAAAGAGAGTGAGAGGGAGGGAGAGAAAGAGAGACAGGAAGGAGGAGACGAGGAAAAGGAGAAGCAGCACCTGCCCTGTAATTTATTAATTCATTTCTGCGCGCTTGAGGGTGCCCAATAATTCTAATTTGACCGCGGGATCGTTAAGCGCTTTCCGATTCGGCCCGCGCCCTCCACGAGAAGGAGGGCAGAAAATTGAATCGGCGTCGTCTCAGTAAGTCGATGAGGCTTAAAGGGGTCGGACGAGTATTAAGTGACTCGACTGTAAGGACGGGAGGACGAAAGAGCCGAAAGAACGCAAGCTATACCCATTCCGCTTCCGAATCCATTTACGTGACGTCGCGCCATTTCTTCGCGAGTCCCAGGACGAGCTTCATTAACGTCACGCGCACGTTGTCATAAGTGCGCAGATGTATATATGCGTGTATGTGTACGTGCGCGTCTAGATAAGTGTATACGTGCGTCAACAAGAATACACTCGCCTCCCTAATGGCTTCGTCGACCCGCGAACGTTTACATTTGTCATACGCGACACGTGGAGAACACGCCATGACGCCGCGTCGTTTTTTCGGAGATTATCAGGACGAGACATTTCGGTGACGTTTTCTGCCTTTTAGAAAGAAGATCGTTTCCTTTTTCCGTTTCTTTTTTGTGTAAAAGGTATAGCTATTCGGTCCGTGAAACTTGCTTGTGTAAGCATAATGTGCTGGTTTTTGGACGTTCCCCATGTAAAAGCGAGCAAATGTCAGTGTCAAACTTATAATTATCCACGTCACTATTCTTGACAGGAATATAATAATAATTTACGATTTAAACTGTGTCTACTAAAAATGCACATGATAAAAAATAATCTGAAATGTACAATATAAAGAGTACAGATATTCGAATTATATATTTCGCGTAAAAGTTTTTTAAACTTTATAACAGAAAATGCAATATTTTTTCGTGCACCTGAGATGAGCTTCATTAACTTCAAGCATATATCAGTGTACGTACATTATTGTACATAACTTTCTACAAATACTCTATTATTCATGTCTCCGTTCTGTTATATGGTGATTTTTCGCAGATTTCAAGGAAATAATTTTTGATATTTTATGCTACATGCGAATCCGTCGTGGTAATAAAATGATCGATCTTTAAATTGTTAAATCTTATTAAAACTGAAAAATCAAGGATAAAAATCATCTAAAAGGTGCGAGTTGATGGACGTAGACAATAGATATAAATGGCATATACGAAATTTAGGATTGTATAAAAAGATATCTTATTTAATACCTATACTTTCTTTTATAAATTCAAGAATTATTACATCAGACATGATAAATGATAAATGACATGACATAAATATCATTTCCCATTTTAATAATAGCATTCCAAAATTTCTGTTCCATCCATTCTCCCCTGCGTGCGTCACTCAGTCAGGCTGTCACGTCAAAATTCAGGGTCCGCAGCGCAGATTACCCGCGTGAATTCAATTGCAGGGACGTGGAGAGTAGGTGGAGAGAGGGAGCGACTTACTTGGTTCAGACGAGGCGGAAAATCGGGGAGTGCCGCGTCAGAAAAATAACTCCTAAACGAGGCGAATTCGACGAACACCGACGTGAATTTTCAGAATGCTGCAATCGGCATGAATGGGGATTAATTGATGGCCCCGCCCTCGTCCCGGCTGTCGTTCGTGCCTTCCCGTCGGGAGATTTTACAAATTTTCATTACACACAAGCCAGCCGGTACGGGTGGCGAACGAATGGAGGCCGAAAGCTCCGCGAGCGAAAAAGCATCGAGGACGCGCAATCTCGATTACTCGCGCCCGAGGACGGGCACAGCTTTACGGACAAACTCATTCCGGCATAACAAATTATTCGGGGAAACGACGAGAATTGTGCAGAAGCGACTAACAAGAAAGTAATTTGGTGTCACTCGTTTTATGCGACGTCCCAAATTCTGCAGAGATTTCCGTGCGAACGCGGCGCGAAATTTACTCGCGGATTAATAAAGAGAATATGTGCTTTTAAATATGTATACAAACATACATACATAAATATATGTATATGTACGTATGTATTTATGTGTGTGTATATATATGTGTGTGTGTGTGTGTGTGTGTGTGTGTGTGTGTG